>JAKSZP010010781.1:0-118687 GCA_022478985.1 Massospora cicadina
CAATTGTTAAAATTTATAGGGTTTCTTATTTATTCTCATCTGATAGCCCCTAAATTAATTAACCGCACAGGTTCAATGTTGTGCAATTATCTGCTTTTTTCAATAGTAAGATCTATTAATTTGATAATAGTTTGGAAACTATTATCCATAATTTAATAAAGTACTAGTGTTGGGTCCAACACTTGACCAGTATTTCCCCTTGAAATACTTCAGATGTCCTCAATAGGGATTTGTTCTCTTATAACGCCTAACTTGATCCACGCTCAGATTCTTGTTTACTTTTTCTCTCTGGTTACACACAGTCAGCAGCAATCCCAGATTCAGTTCAGCTTCTCTTCTATGTATTCACACTCAGATCCTTACTCTTTATTCCTAAAGAGTCACTCAATTAAGGCACAAAGCAATAATTTCATTGAGAAAGAAATTAAAATTTATTCAAGGTGGGTCAACCTTGGGACAAATATACCACACCAAGGATGTTTTCTAGCCAGTACAGGTCTCAAACTTAAAACCTGCACTAGGGGTGGAATCAATTTTACCCGCTCAGCTAACCACCCTTTTCATTGAGAAAGAACAGAACTTAAAAAGTATTCTGGTAATGGATATTTTATGATAAAAAGTTATCTTGTTTTGTACTAATTACTGGTAGAAGTTATATTTATTAAGTGAATATTTTGGGGATACATATAGTAGTGTTCAGCGCCCATCCCTTGGTTGGCACCTCATTGATGAAAATGCAGCTGTTGCCATTGAATTACCCGTTGTCATCTCATCAGCGATGGTCTTCCCCATCCTGGCTAGAATTCCATTATTGGACATCCTCAAGACCTAAAATGGAAAGAGTCAGAAAACGTGTCCCTAATGTTTTCCTCTTGATCCCAGCAAATCAACCATATTTGGCATGCAACCTGCTTAGGTAATGAGACTTGTTACTCATTAAGGCAGGTCACAAACCAACTTATCAATTTGCTAGTTGCAGATGGCATCACTCGCCTTGCAACTTGATCCTTAAATTCCCAATCAGTCAGTTATGAAACCTAACCAATCCTAATTGATACACCTGATAGAAAATTACAAATTAACTATCAGATGCCCCTATTTTTCCAGCAACTCTGCTGATGAGCTCTTAAGCATTAACCGGATCAATCTTTCACAGATCTGACCCAGGCTAATAACCTAAAACTCCACTAAACATTGTTACACCAAAGTTAGGGACAATTAATATATAATTCACTTTGTTATAGGTATTTATCCCCGAGTGACCTCTGGTAATCTAGTCATCTGGGAATATGGAAAAATACTAACAGCAGTTTTCTTGTATACCTCTTGATTACAAAGAAACTTCATGGCACTCATGGCATTGACTTAAAGCATAGCTTTTTTAATCCACCTTGTAAGGTGATTAATTGCAAAAATAATTTATTACATTCTTATAATATTTAAGCTTAAGGATCCCATAAAATTTAAACACCATATGTTATGAAAACTCTGGTCTCACTGTTCAATATCTGGCCACATATTTTTGTGGCTTATAGAAATGGTAACCCACACAACAGGTAAGGGAATCGTTACATCATAGTTTAAATATTTCTAATGGTAGTGTTGGCAAATGTTCTCTAAGTTTTCTTAAGGCCACCATGCCTGACAACTTTATGAGCGGCAATAATTATTTACATTCTTTCCAATGGCTCCAGAAGCAGGAGCCAAATATTGTTAATTAATCTTAATAATTTGCCATTATTCTGTTGCATTTAAAGCATGGCTTTTCATAATGCAGCTTATATATCTGAAAGCTCTTCCTCTAATTCCCCTATCATTCACTTGAATAGGAGATTAGCATAATCATGCACTGCAATTATTGAAGTCAATATGAATAATTCATTGGCATTTTTGGTTTCTATCCCCAGCACAATGTTCTATGTCTAAGTCTGTCTTGAATAAAAAACTTTTTGTGATAATCTCCATTCAGGTTCTTTTAAGTTATGCAACCAGCATAGAGATACACAACTAGTTATAAACTTAAAGTGTATCATATAATATAAACATGGAACTGCTTTCAAGCGTAGATGACTGCAAGTTATTAATGCTTATTACTGTATAATCCTTTTTGGCCTTCATCAAAGTATGGCTAATATAAGCCACTGGGTGCTCTCCCAATTTTCGTAAAAATGACTAAATAAAACCTTGGTCTCTGTAAGAAATGAATCCATTGTATAATAAACAGATGTTCAAAGTTTGGATATTTGAGTATTGGACTCGCCATCAAGTATATTCAAAATTCATTAAATGCACATTGCGCTTTCTCATTCCATTCAAATTCCTTTTCCAGAGCCTTAAGAAGATGAAATAATGGATCTTTTGTTTTTATGAAATCTTAGTGAATAAAAAATATTAACCAGACATCTTCAAGGAGACCTAAACATTGCAAACTTCTTTAGAGATGACATTCATTTAATTGCTTTGATCTGCTGTTTGAGAATCAATCCATCTATATTTATGTAAAATTACAAATACTCTAACTCCTTAAAAGGTGACATTTCCAGAGCTTGATCTTGAGATTCTCTGAAACCAGTTTCTTATAACTTCCTCTTTGTTCTGTATGTGATCTGTGAAAGTCTGATTGAATAAATCAATGTCATCAAATAAACCAAACACTGGAAAGTTTGAGGTCAGAAAAGATTTTATCCATTGCCCTTTGAAAGGTTAAGAGTTCATTAAACAAGCCTTGAGGCATCCTTGTAGGATGGTAAAACTCTGTTCCATTATTACAACACACTTTTTCTGGTCCTCTGTTAGAATATCAATCTGCCAATATCTTAAAACTAGATCCATTGTCAAAAAGATATCACCCCACCTAACCAATATAGCTTATTATTGATTCTTGCCAAGGTTTGTAATTCTTCTTTGTGATTTTACTTAGATGGCAAAAGCTAATCACAACTAAACTTAACCATTCCTTTTAATTACTATCATTATTGGACTTGACCATGGACTCAATAAAGGCGTAAGCATCTCATGTTCAAACTTCTCAATTTCTTTGGTGACTACTACCTTAGCTGCTCTCAATCTTTGAACAGTCCTCATCCTAATTAATTTGGCATCTCCAGTCTCAACATGGTGCAGCACATTTTTTGTGCACCCTAAATCAAGGTCATCCTGAGCAAAGATTTGGTATTTTTTAACAATACTAACACATCTTCTTGTTGGATTTCTGTTATTATGGTTAATTGTTCTCAATCAATTAGTGTATGGATTTTTTTAACAGAATTTGCAGGCAACCACGTCTAAGTTAAATTTTTAAATCATGGAAAGAGTTGATCACCATCACATGAATCATCTGAGCAATCACAATTAGTAGATTTCTTTGACTACAATTGAAATTTATCCCTAATTTGCCAGTAGGATACAGGTTTTTTATGGCTGAAAATTAGAATCCCTGAAGCTACCCAAGGTTTTATCTTTATGAAGCCTCAATATCCACATAAAGCTTCTCAGTAATCTTTATGGTTATACAGTATTGACCAACTTCTGCATCCCAAGCAGAATGGTTACTTGCTTGTTTAATCAGATCAAAATCCCTTGATTTTTATTTAAGTATGCTGGTAAAATTATATTATCTTCTTTACTAATTTGTAGCTAACAAGAAATATACTGTCTTTTACACCAAAATTATAAGATTGTTTCTCTAGCTTAGGGAAGCACCCCCTTTTAATCATTACCAACAGAAGAGTATGACCCAAGATTGTTAAATCACGCTTCAGGTTCACACTTTACTCCAAACTTTTGCATGAATTAGTGCTGATGAGGATATCATAATTTAGATTTTACAAAACAATTTTCAGAATATACATGACCAAGGACCCATATCTGAGGGGTGAGGCACTATAAAGTTCACTTAAAGTAGTAGATTGATACCTAGCTGTCCCATACTGCTTTTAGTTTTCTAGATCCTGGAATTGCATACATTTTACTAACTTGGTGGAAATAATATTGATAAGAGCACTACTATAAATAATGGCCCCCACTTTTACATGGTTAATTAAAATATTGGCACAGGTACAATCAGAGAACTCAAAAGTACTGCTTACTGAATGTATAATGGCATTGTTTGCTAAATTCAAAGTATATTTGACTTGGGCGTATATATCAGGAAATGGGTTTTATTAGTAGTGATAAGTGTTTTAACGTTGACATCTTTTATTATTTCTTTTAACAAATCTTACTCATTATAAGCATTTTTGGTCTTTTCCAATAATTAGTAAGCATAGTGGTAAGATACATCTGATACAACCTTGCAGTTAATCAGCTTTGCCTTAGTCCTGGTAATTGCGTTAAAATTTGGTTATTTTAACTGATGAATATAATTAGTTGTATGTCAATATATGAACAGTTCAGAGATGTCTATTTTTAGAGCTTACAAGATGGAACTGAGATTTCTGTAGATCTAGACTGTTCATTATCTGGACTTAAAAGCCTTTTCCTGATTCTTCATTGGTTACCTTTTTCTTTAGACTGGACAAAGTTCACTTAATCCTTGGATTTCTTGCACCAATACTGGGCATCATAATTAACTGTACCTCTGCATCTGTTGAAAATAAAGCGTGGCTTATTAATAGGCCATTTTTGTCCTTTTGTTTTCCCCATCTGTTCTTTGAGATCCTTTTATGGTTTATGGTTTTTTGACACACTTGGGTTAAAGGCTGGTTGAGGTGTAAAGCTTTGATTCATTGCATCAAAAGTTGTGGCCAACATTTTTAGATACTCTACCATCTAAGAAATAGGATTATTGTTTTATGATGACCCCATCAATTAGTGCAATTTTATTTGGGTTGGAGTGCCATTTGCATAGTGATACAAGTATCAGAGTCACTCATAGCATATGCTCCAGCCTAAATTTGTGCCTTTTGATAGAAATGAAAGCAAACGCTCCCAAGCTTCTATCTTTTTGGAACTAATACCCATAAATTCTTGCTTTTAGACAGCCATTCACTTGAGGCTACCAAATTCCTTCAAACAGCGTTCTTTGCCTTGTTGTCTGATTATTTATCCCCATGTAGTTGTAACACCGGTTCTGCTAATTGGTATCCAGGAGGTTGATTGCAGTGAAAGCATACTGGTAATTGCTACATCCAAAACTAGTCATCTCAAAATAATCTGAAGAAAGCTAGGGCATTATACCGATGGAATGTTGACAATTTTGGGGTAGCCCAAAGTTTTCAAGTTACACAGACTTCACTGTGATATAATGGAATGCGGACAGTCATCCTAATGGCTGTATAGTGTTGTCTGAGGGTCATTGCTAATATGGCGGCAAAAGAGATTGTCATATTTTGTGCAGCTGAACAATATCCACGTTATTTTCTTCCTCATATAAGTAATTATTATCTAATTAGTCTCCATCTGAGCACAAGTACAATTATGATTTTCCATCTCTTTTATTTGTTTCAAGAGTTGTACATACTTCTTTAATATAAAGTGATTTCTTCCAGATTATGTCCTAAATTCAGACCTTAACATCATCAGACCCTTAGTAACCTTGATATTTTTCTGTTATACTTGAAGATTTATTAAACAAATTGTTCAATTTATTCAAGGTACGCCAACCAAGGGATGGACAGTACTGATAACAACACTCAAAACGGCAAAACAAACTACTAACCAGGTGGGAAGCAGAAACTGCTTAACCCACCATGGCAGAGGGTGAGGAGGAGTCGGGGGGTTGGTTTTCAGAAAGACCCACCTCGATCAAGGGGCGTTGGTTACAGTACCGGATCAGAGCAGAGAGCCAGGGCGTTGGGGCATCTGCATAGTGGGGGCTGAGGTCAGCGTAGTAGGAGTTTTCCACTTCTGCATCAAGATAATGATGGGAAAGTGTTTCAACAAAAGCTGCGAGGAGAACTTCAGCTTCTTTGCGGGCTTCAGGAAGTTGGGTGAAAAGGGAGATACTGTGTCAGGTGATTTTGGCTGAGGGGTTGAATGAAGCAAGTGTTGCGACATTCAAAACAGCAATTTCAGCATCATCAAATAGTTTTGAGATGTCACTGCAGGGAGATTCAGGGCAGTTGGGGGGGAAGAAGAGGGTGGGCAGGCCATGCTGGAGCTGAGCCACTGACTGGGCCACCGCGGTGCATAGTTTTGGGCACTGAGGAGAGGCCACCGCAGCTAAGGCGAGCTGGTGGTCACTTTGGAAGGGGGCTGTATTGGGCAGAGGAGCGAAATGGCAAGGGGTAGGGGTTTAATCAAATTCAGGAAGAAAAAATTCTGCTTGACCATAATTGAATTGGCAGAGAGGTTGACCTGTATGCTTACTAATGAGGAATTTACCTAATTTTTCAGTCTCAGCCAATAGATCCCATGGATATTGGTTCACTGGAATAGTGGCGCTTAAATTTGAGTGGGTAGGATTGGGCGAATGGGCAGCTGCTTGGGTGTGAATGTTGGTCCAAGCATTTCTCTGATTGGCTGGCGTAGATTTAGGTGGGAGAGTGAGGATGGAGGTTTTGGGTGGGGCTGATTTTCCATGTGGGCCCACTGAACGATATTGGAGGGTGAAAGGGGGCAGCAAAGCGCCCCATACTGAACCTCCAGAGGGGGGCTCAGAAGCTGCAGCAGCGGATTTGGCCTTAGGGCACACTCTTTTTGCATGGTCAAGGCCAAAGCAGAGGGAACAAATCTGCCTATCATTATCGACCTGAGCCCAAAAAATGATCAGGCGCTGCAGCCACACTAGCGCGGGGTGGGATTTGTTGGGCTATGGTAGGGTGGTGTGGTATGATGGTGGCTGTTGCACGAGGAGCAGCAAGGCGTTCTGCACCAGATGGAATAGCAAAGATGAGGTTGGCCTGAGTGCCATAAGCCATGAGCCCCGCGACCAACTGGTCATACAAAACCTGGGGTGAAAGGTGGGATGGGAGATTTGCAAAGGATACCACTAGCGTGGTGTCTGAAGGGAGGCGAGTATGGGTTGTGGGAATGGGGTTTTTTTTATAAATTAGAGGAGTTTGTGCTGCCGCTTCAGCATCCTCCTCAGATTGGAACCCAACGTCAAAGTAGCCCTTAAAAAGGGCGGAAGTCTATAAAGCCAGCTGGCGCAAAGGCTGTAGTTGCTAGGTCAATAATTGCCTTATTGGCATATGGGAACAAACGCCCTTAGTCCACTCTGAGGCAATAGCGAATAGCAAAGCGAGGGAGGGCGAGAGGATGGGGGCGAGAAGGGTGGACGCGCGCCAGGTGGCGCGCTAAGTCCTGTGGGGGGACAAAACGGTTGGAAGCAGTGGGCAGACTGTTTGAGCCCATCTGAACGCGCTTGCCTGCAGGGCGGAAAACGCTAGGTGGGGGTGCACTGCTGCCCCACACTGGGGTGGCAGGCGGCAGAGCCAAGGACATCAAAGAATAGGTTTGGGCAGATGACTGTGGATAAATAAACTTAAATTTAAAATCGCTCAAAAGTGACTTTTTATTAAATAAATTGTTATTGTTTTAAACAAGATTGGTCATTCTTCCGTCTTAGTAATCCATTTTTTAGCTATCTAGGTCAGCTTGGGTTTACAGTATTATGTATTCTGGTTGAAAAAATTCAGCTCCTTTCATATCTGCTAGCTCCATTATAAATGGAGAACATGGATCAAAATTTTTAAAACTCAGCTACTCCCTTTAGTGAGCACCAAATGCAAACTAACTTGGTAAAGTTACTTTACAGTTTCAGATTTATTGTAAGAATAAAAGAGATAACTAGTTTCTATGGAGACAACTAGCCAGTAAAGACTTCTCTATAAGTGGTTCCAATACTACTCAGGTTTAGTTTTTATGAAAATTTAAAAAATTAAACAAGAGAAACTATTCCCTTTAGCTCTTTAATTAGAAGTAAAATATAAGTAAATATTTTCTACTAAAGTCTTTTTATTAATAATGCTAGGTGGTTTTATAAGACAGTTAATCCTTCACTTTTTGGTTGATGCAAGAGAAGTGAAAGATTGCTCTTCAAAAACTTTAGCCCTTGGGTCTGACTTCAGAACATAGCAGGTTCTATCATTTTATTCAGCCCCCCTGTAAGAAAACCTTTATGGTCTAGTAGCATCTACTGGTATCAGAAATAAATTAACAACTTTCTAATGTATTTTCTCCTAAGTTACTCCTACATACTATTATCAGAACATGCGTTATAACTCTTTAATAGCTTCAAAAAATTCCCCTAATTGCTCAGCGCCTCATCCCAAACAATTCACAGTAAGAGTTCAATTATTGGCTATCTGGCTAACAACTGATTTACCTACTACATTGTTGACAGACACCCCAAAAAAATTATAATAAAAACTGACATCAGATTTTCTTCCTTCTGTAATTTACATTTTTTATTGATTGTTAACTATTGCTGATCAAGAGATTGTAAATTAACAATATAATTAAAGTTTAAATTATAATATAAAATATGAACGCACCAAATTATAAAAATAGACTAATATAGCCCAGCTGGATATGTGCTCACATAAAAATTGGAAACCTGATGCTTTTATATACCATTTGAATGCTAAAACAATTTACCAGTTGGTTGGCATGGAAACAGAGGATCTGTAAACAGAAATACTTGTCCAGATGATTATGCACACAATAGTGCAGATGATGCCTCAGAAGAACCATCTTTTATACACATAGGCTTAGCTGCCAATGATGGGAGCATCATTGAAAACCATTATAAGGAGAGTATCCCTGCTTGTACAATGCTGGCAATGTCAATATTATACAAACATGAAGCAACTTAATTTTGAAAGCTATAACTTTTAAGGTTATCTATACACTAAAACATCTGCAACAGACATAAGATTCTTGAGAAAATCAGGAGCAAAATAGAACAGCAGTATTGCAGTCACAAGTAGCCCAAGCACCATAAAATTTAGAAATACTCCTAGAAGATCCCAGAGCATTGAAATATAAACCCTTGATGGGCCTAAGATCAATCAATAAATGCACAATTGCATTGTTAGTAAAACTTGCTTTAATAATCAAGTCCATAATTTAAAACTGTGACTATAAAATTTTATAAATGTAATGTAAAGCCATAATTTTTGGATTAAATCACAGGGATAAGGAGGGAGTAAGTATTGGATTTTCAGGTCATTGTGCTTTCAGGTTCATTTTGCACCTAAATTACAACAATATTACTGCAGAAGAAGTAGTTCTCTCTACTGCCAGTTTAATTGCTTCAGGGGTTTTTGCAGACCACTTATATTAAAAAAATTTCTCCTTAATAAACTAAATAATTGGATTTTATGTGTTATATATTATATTTGTTGAGGAGTTTAAAATGAACCCTCTCAAAACCTTGCCGCTTAGTACTTAAACTATATTGAGGTTTGAAGGGAAATCAATGTGAGGTTCAGATTTGGCTTGGAATACCCAAATTAGGGAATATTAAGTTTGCCTTTCAAAGGTCTTGAGACTCACATTGCTTAGACAGAACAGCTGGTGGTAAGTCAGTTGCAGGTAGGATATATCCATGAGGCATCAATTATATATTTGATCCAATCATGTGTAAGAAAATATTTTTACATGGTGGAACCCCCCTCCAGCCCTATAAAAGGGGCCGGTCTCCACGTTGGAGTTTGAACTAAATTAGATGTAGAATGTGAGGGGGCCTCCAAATGGCTCCCCTAATTCTACCACACGGTCAGTGAAATCTGACTGCCCAAACTTGTGCTATTTGCCTGAGTTGTAGTATAAAAGTGTTACCCCAATTTAAGGGGTTCCACTGAGAATTGACCAGAGTCTTTTGGCCAATATTATCTTTATAAAAACCCAAATCACTCTTATTGCGATATTGGACTTGTAATTTTTTACATCACCTCCTTCAAGAGTGTTGGGGGAGATTAAGGCTGCAAGAACCGGCCATGAACTCAGTTGACAATAACTTTGGTGGCAAGGGATTTGATGAAATACTCATACCCTCACATATAAGTGACAACAAAATGGCCTTCCAATATAGACCCAATATTCTCACTTCTAAAGGTGACATGATTGTGGTAATATAGCGCCAAGTCAGATACTTGGAAGGTAGGAAGAGAGACCCAGACCTCATTAGCTGCTTGGCCCTCTTTTATGACAGTCTTTGTCAAGTTAGTCATTGCTTCTTATTGCATCTGGATAATGTGCTTAGCCAACTTTTTCATGAACTATTCAGGATTATCTTTTTAGAAAATATCTTTGGCTTATAACGCAGGCTTTTAGGTTCTTGACCATACAACACGCAGAAAGGTGACATTTTGATTATCTGGTGATAGCTGATCAGATAGGCCATGAGAGCACTAGGTAAGAATAAATCCCAGTGTATTGTATCTGAGCTGGCCATCTTTTGTAATATGGAAAACAGGGTTCCATTTACTCTATCCAAATTACTATCTGAGGAAGGGTTGTAGGGTGCTGAGAAGAGATGTTACATCCCATAGAAGTAGCTAGAAGTTTTACTACCCTTGAGGTAATATTTCCATTGTCACAAAGGAGGGCCTGTAGATAGCCATGAGGGGTGAAAATATTTTGATGAAGGAAGGTGTCAGTGGCTTTGGCGGTCTGAGAAGGAAGAGCAACCGCTTCACCCCATTTGTTGAATTGATCATTACCTACCAGTACATAGCAATTTCCGCTGGTAGTCTGAGGTAGTGGACCCACTATGTCTAAACTTATTGTATGAAACAGTTGTTGCGATGTAATGGGTTATATTGATATTTTGGTTTGTAGCTGGATTATTTCTTACAGATAATGCAGAAGTCTAGAACTTCTATGATAGACTCCATGATTACCTCTCAGTAATACTTATCCTTCACCCTCTCATAAGTTTTGCACATGCCAACGTGCCCAGAATAGAATGGACCTCCATTTAAAGGGGACTCATTTAGAAGGGCGAAGATAGGGTAACCAATTCACCCCTACTTTCTTATACAACTTCCCACTTTCCACCTTAGTGTTGCAGAAGTGGCGGGATACATCTTCCTGATGGGTTCATTTTCGTCCTCCTAGGTTTCAGGGGTCATAAGGAGGTCGTGCAGCCTCTCAGCTTCATTATTATCCAGGTGAAGGATAGGCAGCTGCGTTAACCAATCAACATTCATATAACGAGTTCCTGTCCGCTGCTCAATGGACATGTTGTAGTGCTGGAGCTTCAAAGCCCTGCATGCCAACCGTCTAGTGTGACTTTTCGTATTTTTGGCAACCACTTCAAGGAGGCGTGGTCAGTGACTAATTTAAAAGAAGTCCCATAAAAGAAAAGGGTAATAGTACTTTATGCAAGCAAGACAGCCAGGCACTCCTTTTAAGTGACGCTGTGATTACGTTCTGCTTTGGAGAGCATCTTGCTGAAGTAGGACATGGGAGATAGACCCCATGCTCATTAAATCGAGCCAAGAAAGCTTTAATGGCATAATTGGAGGCATCCAAGAACAACATAAAGAGCTTGCCATAGTTAATTTTGGTGGAGGATGGGCCTTTGTTGCAGCAACTTCTTCAGGGTCTTGAACATGGCTTTATGTTCAGCACCCCAATGGGAATGAGTGTTTTTATCCAAGAGACGTATGAGGGGCTCACTGAGCTGGGAAAATTTGCAAATGATTTGATGGCAATACCCCATCATGCCCAAAAATACTTGAATGCCACAAAGGGTTTTAGGCGCTGGCATCTAGGATATATCCTTAACCTTATCTTGTAGGGGTTAGATTCCGTCTTGTGAGATGGCTGCCCAAGGAAATATAGTTTTTACTGGAAGAAAGTACACTTGGAGGTGGGACCATCTAGTACTAAAAAAAGTACACTTGGAGGGCTTCAACTTAATGTTAAAAGCCCGTAGGCGTTAGAACACTTCTTTTAGGTGCATGAGGTGCTCGTTAAAGGTCCTGGAGAATACTGTGATGTCATCAAGATAGACAATCACACAGCTCAGCTTAAGATCCTGGAGAATTTGATCCATAGTCCGCTGAAAAGTGGCAGGCGCATTGCATAATCACTGGGGTAACTGAATGGGTTGAAATAGGCCCTTGATACAGATAAGGGCGCACTTCTCCTGATCCAGGGGAGAAAGGTCCATCTGCAAGTATCCGCTAGCCAGGTCCAAGTCAGAAAAGAACATAAACCCAGAGAGTTGGGCCAGAGCGTCGTTGTCAGAAAATTACCCAGATGGATTCTTCCAATAGTATCAGGACTAGGGGTGTCAGTTAGTTGGGTGTGATTGCTGGCTAATTGCATAGTTCAATACTATGTAATATTATAATTATTATTTTGAGTTTAGGTTCAGCGGAATCTGCATTTGCCACTGAAATGCAAGTTGAGGATCTTTGTGAGAATTTACAGTGTGAAGCTAATGAATTCATTACCATCCAATTTGAATATGGTTCCTCTGACTAATTTGGAGCACTGGCAAGTTATGCTGAAGATTCTTGAAGTTTATAAAATATATTTGAGGTGGGTCGACATTAATACAAATATACCACACTGAGAATTTTTCTAGCCAGTACAGGTTTCAAACTCAAAGCCTGCACTAGGGTAGAAGCAGTTTTACCTGCCAGGCTAACCACCCTTATGATGCTTGAAGCTTAATCATACTATTTATTATATACAATTGATCAGCAACTTGTGCTGAGGATAGATTGACCTAATCTAGAATCTGGTGAATAGATGAGTGGAGTGGGAGGGAATTGTTACCAGGAATGACCAAGATTTATGAAAAAGTGCCAGCTTAGATAGCCAATGGGTATAGTAGGCAAAGTAGCGTAGGGTATAAATAGTTATTTATTTTATAAGAAAAGGTCTCTCTTTCACCCACTTTTCTTTTTTAGGTAGCAAGAGCCACTAAAGTAGATAGAAGTTAGATTGGAAATCCCTGACATTGGCCTGAGTTGACACGCCTGGAATGGGTGGTTCTGCCAGCTCCAGTACCAGCCCTGAGGAGGAACAGGTGGTAACCTGGCTAACTGGCCACCAACAATGGCACTGCTGGCTGTCAACCCTGCGGGATGCAGCGCAGGAGTGTCTTGGACGCACAGGATGGGGGCGGGACTCACCAAGGGCACACCACAGGCCCTGGGGCTAAGGTGAAGTCGTTGGTCTGCTGTGTTGGTGGGTTGTAAACGGACTTCAACAGGGTTGGTATGCCTATGAAGGTGAAACAGCAAAAGGGCCAACCAGTCTTTATACTGGTTGGCCTAGTACACTATTGGAACCCATGGTCAATTTTGTGACAGTTGTCAATATGGGTATTGGTAGCTGTATTTATTGGTGAGGTTGTTTAGTTTATGGTAGTCCATAACTACCTGATAACCTTCTTTTTTTCTTTATAAGTAGAAGAGGGGATGACCCAGGGCTTTGGGACGGCACCAGCAGCCCAGCGTCCAGCAACTGTCTGAGCTCCGTCTGCATCTGTAGCTTCTCAACTTTGGATTTAAGGTAGGGTTCAGAGCAGATGAGTTGAGCATACCCAATATCAATATTGTGAGTCCAATCTTACATGTGCTCATAGTCAGTTTCAGAGGAGATAAGATGTCCTTATAGGACTCAAGTAGGGAGTGGACCTTGACAAGCTCCGCTGTGGTTAGTTTCTCAGAGATATGAACAGTAGACAAGGTACATAAGAATTGGTCATCAGGTAAGCCCATATCTGCCATGGACCTAATCAAAGAACTTTCTGGATGTCCTCAATGGGTATCAGCAGGACTCTTCCAATTGACTGATGCATTTTTATGACCAGAACTTAAGAGTGAGATTCCCCAGAAGAAGATTGATGGGTTGCTATTAGTCTGGTTCCAATACGCCTGACAATATATTGGGCTCTAAGGACTAACCCCCTAAACGCTAGTTAGATGTAATAGACGGTTGTGGGGGATATGTAGAGTAATCTTAGTGTCAACTACCCTTTATTAACCAGCTTTGATAACTACATCCTCAGAAGCATATAACGGGACAACCTCTAGAGCATCCACTGATGAAGGCAACATTTTTGTGTTTCATCCTCCCATGGTGTAGTGTAGGGATAAGGCTTAGGAGGGGTACTCCACTGTGAAGGCGTATTCTTTTTGTTAAGCTCATCATTAGTTAGAATCAGAGGAACCTCATAGTTAAGCAGGGAATGATAGCCCTGCTTCAAGTTAATGACCCCTTCATACTCAAGCATGAATTGGGTACCAATGAGTAGATAATAGTTATTGTTAGCTAAGGCCACCATGAAACTGACAAAACAAGCTTTCCAAATCATATGGGCAAAGAGGAGTACTCCCAATAGCGCATGTGTTGGAGGGACCACCTGTACCAAACTCCTGTGTATAGTTGAGGTCAGAGACCAGCTTAGTCTTTTAGATGAGTTTGGATGACACAACATTCATAGGTTATCCAGTGTCAAGGATAGCCATAACCTGTACTCCTTTAATGACAACCTCCACCTTTGTTAAGGTTCCACCCAAATTGATGGAAAGAGCCAGGGCCTTTTTTAAACAGAGAGTGAAAGCTAGTCTTTTGGCAGTCTCAGGGTCTTTCTTCTGGATAGACTGCAGTGTGTGCACACTGTAGATGGATCAGATTAGTAAGCAATGAGCTGGTCAGCATCACTAGAAGTGTAAATAACCTTCAGTCCCCCCAGCACTTGATGAAGATAAGTTTGGCGGGGTATCCTAACCATATCCACTCTCTCAGGGTTCAACCTGTTGAGTAATTCCACTTCACTTGGGGTTCCTAAAACATAATGACCCACATCTTTGAGTTTTAAAAAGCCCCTTGTGTCTCCTAGTGTGGGCAACTATTGTGGGATGAAGGCCTGGGGTACTGCCCCCCACCACACTAGGGCTGTGTGAATATAAGCCACACTCAAAATGTAGACCCAACAACAACTGTGAGTACTCATGCTACCCCCTAAACTGACATATTCCCGCCCTGTTTAAATACTGGACAGCTCGTCTGCACTGTCCAGGACAGGCGATATGCCTCTCATCCCCCTTGTGGGGGACAAGACCCAATGACCCCCAGGTTTAAGGCCCCTGAGGGGGAGAAGCTGAAGCCCTCCCCTTTGTCACCTGCTTTTTTAGCGGAGTTATTCTCTTCGTCCCCTTTTTGTCCAGGAAGCCTTAGAGTCCTTTTGAATCAGCCTTAATTTTCTTGCATGATCTATTTCCCTGCCAGCTGGCTCATGCCAACTGAACTGGCAGCTAGCCAAGCTTCAGGCCAACTTGGCAAACTGTGGCATTTATTGTAGGCAGGTGCACCAAAGTGCAGCCAACCAGGATTTCCCCTCCCTTGTCCTGAGGTCCGCACCCATGCAACCCTAGCTCGTGGGGAGGCTGTTTGACAGGCACCTTGCCCAACTCATACCCCCTTCCTGCCCATATTCTTCCCCCAGGAAGTGGTAGAAACCTGCAAGAACAGGTCAGCACAGTCATCATTACCGTCCCGCACTTCTTTCAGGACACTACAGGACCCAACCAATGTGCCTCTCTGGGTTCTGGTATAAGCTACTCACCCATGTTTCCACAGGCTTTCCCTGATTGCGCCATGCAGAGGCCCCAGCTTACCCTAATTAGCCACTAATGATCCACATCTTCACAACCTCCTTCAGATTCGTCATTAAAGGGGTTATTGATGCATGTCAGGGAGTCCATAGATGTAAGGTAGGTTTAGGGCTTTCCTTAGGGCAAGATAGGTCATGGGGTTGCTCCTCCAATGTTTAAACTTTTGGTAAATGTGTTGGAATCCTAATGGCTTTGACTTGAGCCTTGGAAGGGACAGGTTTGGTTTGCCCCATGGCCATAGGTTTTGGGTGAGGTACATCTGGAGGAGATGTTAATGGGGATAGAGGTACTACCTTAGCATAACATGACACTTTAGATGCTTTGGAAGATTTCTCTGAAGAAGGCGGGGGGCATGGCAAAGTGATAACTAACTTTGCTGGTTGAGCTTTGGAAGTGGAAGATGAAAGGGAACGCTGCTTTGTCATTGCTAGTATCCTCTGCATTTTCTCACATGGGGGAGGAGCATCTCATGGTGGCAGCATCTTAGGAGCAGATTTTGAAGGGGAAACAGTCATAGAAAAGGCTGTAGAGAGTATAGAATATTCTTGCATCAGAGCTTCTTGCATTTTATTATGTCTATAGAAGTCAACCACCGCAAGTTGAGCCTCCTTGATATCCCATGTATTTTGAAAGAACGCTTGATGGAAGAGATATGCTTTGGCAAAGAGGGATGAGGCGCCAATCCAGTAAAACAGCAGCAATAGCCTCATCGAGTGAGAGCATTTTTGCAAGCAGTAGAGGTTGGGATTCATTATAGAACTGATCAACAAAAGTAGCAAATGATTTTCAATTTTGTAGGCTAAGGCACATAAAGGCCTGTTTTGCCTTTTTAGACTCTGCATGGACTTAGACTCTTTGATAATGGATTCCTTCAACTTTGCCCAGTTGCTGAGGGTGACCATTTGTGGAACCATTATCTCCTGTGCCACACAGCTCAATCAGGGAAGGATGCGTTGAATTTTTTGCTGGTCAGTTGCCCCTTACATAACTAGTTCATAAATGAAGAGGAAGGAGGCAATGCTCTTCTCACCTGGGGTGAACTTATCTCTAAGAGGGGTTTTTATAACTAGAAATGCCCCATAAGGGCGTTGAGATGAATGCTACTTGATCCTTTTAAGGTGAGACAAAGCACTGGGTAGCTGTTGTTCCATAATTGCTAGCATATGGTCAATTTCAGTGGGGAGGTTGTGAGGGTTAATCTTCCCACCAAACTCCATTTTCAATAAGCGTTTTGTGGTATACAGGGCCCCTATAGTGAGCACCATTTGCTATATTTTAAGTTATTATTGTTCTCACTGGTGCTTTTTGCACCTAAATTTTAACAATATTATCGCAGGAGAAGTAATACTCTCTACTGCTGGAACAACTGCTTCAGAAGTTTTTTCAGACCACTTATTTTATAAAGTAATAAAGCTTAATAAACTAATAGTTGGATTTTTATATATTTATTATTATATGTAGTGTGGGGGGTCGAAAGAAAACCCTCTTGATACCTTGCCACTTAGTATTTAAACTATATTAAGGTTAGAAGTGAAATCAATGTGAAGCTTGGATTGAGCTAGAAATAGCCAAATTAGGGAATATTAAGTTTTAGCCTATCAAATCTCTTGAGACTCACATTGTTTAGATGGAATGGCTGATGAAAAGTCAGTTGCAAGTAGCATATCCATTATGCAGTAATTTTATATATTTGACCCAATCATTGGGTGAAAAAAATATTTTTAACTGGTGGGACTTCCTCCAGGACTATAAAAGAGGCTGGTCTCTGCATTTGAGTTTGAACTAAATTGGATGTAGGACGCGGGGGACCTCTGAATGGCTCCCCTGATCTTGCCATATGGTTGGTGCAATCTGATTGCCCAAACTCATGTTATTTGCTCAAGTTGTATTAATAAAATTGTTACCCCCAATCTGAGAGGTTCCATCAATAATTGACCAGGATCTTTTGGCTAATTTTCCATAGAAAACTCAAATCACTCTTATTGCAAAATCAGAATTCTAATTGTCTGACAGTAAGAAAGGACAAAGAGGTCAAATTGCTTCCCTCCCAGACCTCAAGTATACTGTAGATCATTATGTTAGTCCAAACAGGATAGATTAATCCCCAGAGATTGTGTAATGCAGATTGAGATGTTAAACTTTGGTGTTAAAATTTACCAGATACAGTTTAAATGAGTATGGGTCATTGCATTTACATTACAAAAAGGGAGTAGACTCATTTACTAAAGTTAATATTATCAAAAATGGTAATATACAGCTGGTGTCAAAAACTTGATTTCATGCATACTCAAGGTTAACTACATTGATGTTAGTATCATACTATTGGTTGATTTAAATTCCAAGCTCATCAAATTGATTCAGGTAATTGCCCAATTTTCCCTATAAAATAGTGTTTTCCCAATCAATCTCTCAGTTGGTCATCTCCTATACCTTAAATAAAGGCTATATTTCTAACTTTTATTATATAATATCTTTTGCTGGCCTCAAGCATTAACTCCACATGGGGGTTTTGAGGCTTAATTATAAGTTATGAAGGTGTTGTCACCTTACTGGGTGTAATTATACTCCTTTTGGTAAAATTTATTCTTAGAATTTGAATTTATTTCGAGGAAGGCTGACCAGGGGATGGACACTTCCAAATGTCGATCTGAAAGAAATAAAACTTAGTAACAGGGAAGGCACCCCAGAGAAGCAATGCTATATCTTGTTGCCAGCGGGAACGCCACTATGGGGAGAGGGAGGGAACGTGTAAAGGGGCCGTAACCACAATTGAACACGTGTGGAGGAAAGGGTCCAATTTGATGAACCAAACTGGGAACCAGGAGGAGACCAGCTGATGGCGATGCAGTGGGAGGTACCCAAACATCCACGCCTGAAAGTGGTCCACCAAATGGGGCCGGAATCTGTGGACAGCTTCTGGGAGGGTGGGGGTGGAGCCTGCGATGGCATCCAAGACAATTGTGTGGATAGTCCACATGGCGATTGCGACCACCAGAGCACGGAGGGAGGGTAAGGGGGGATACCATGGATATAGCAAACATATCTCTTGACAGACTGAAGGGATGTGTTTGATCCTGGCCAAGCAGACGTTGAACTTCGCGCCATATCACTTTAGAGGTAGGGCACTTCTCCAGGCGGTGGAACAGCGTTCCATACTGGCCACACATGACGCATGATGAGTGTAAAGTGTTAGAGCGCTCAGCCGTATGGTACACCCACCTCAGGCAGCTTCACACATGGAAACAGATTTGAGGCTGCAACAGAGGGTGGTGTGCGTATTTCCAAATAGTCTTCTGGGTCTCAATGGAATAAGGGATGTCCATCATGTCCTGGTAGTCCACCCTAAATAGGACATGGGGCCATGTGGGGATCAAGCCATCTTGAATGGGTAACCCCTATACCTCCTGTGTGAACTGAGGAGAGGGACGGCCTCTCTGGGCTGTGTGTCCACTAATACAAATTCTCCACTCAGCGCTCCGCATGGAGAGGAGGATTCGTTTGTAGTGGGTTTTAGTACCATGAGGACCTGTGGCCAATGGGTGGGAAGTCAGATATTTCATCAAGGAGTGAGGGTTCAATGGATTGTTAAGGCCCAGGGCGCGGGAGAAGTTGGAGCAGGCCGTGCGGGACCAGTGTTGGGAGGGGAGCGTAGGGGCAGTGATGGCCGCAATCCAGGTGCCCAGGATCTTGGCAGCATGGGCTTTAAAGTTGAGCAGGCCCATGCCACCATGATGATGAGGGCCAAACATGACCCCAAGCTGCACTGGCGGTGGGCGGCCTGACCATAGCCACCCTTGTAGGAGGGCATACATAGATTTGAAAAAACCTGGGGAGAAGGCGATTGCATGGGCTCCAAACCAGACTTTGGAGAGTAGCATAGAGTTAGCCAAAACAAACCTGCCAGTAAGTGAAGTAGGGTGGGCTCTGAGGGAGGCGATATGCTTTGTCACATTGTCTAGAATAAGACTTTCATTACCTCTGAGGCATACCCGCCTGCCTCCACCCACACACCCAGATGGCGGACAGGCCCTATGGTAGGGCGTGGCACAAAGGGGAGCACAAGTGGGGTGGTGTGGGGTGAGCAGGGAAGGCGAGCACATGTGCGAGCAGATGGGCTGAGCTGGGCATTGGTCGCTGGGGCCCAGCAAGTTTGATACCGACCAAGGAGGATGATTTCAGTTTTGGAAGCGTTCAGTGCAGCATTACTTACCCGGGAATACTCCTGGATGAGAGCTTCAAGCGCACGTGCATCTTGATTATTAGACACCCCAACCACACTGTCATCTGCAAACGCCATCATCTTGACTGGGGCTTGGCCTGGTACATGGACCCCAGTGAGGTGGGCATTCACATTTCAAAGTTGTGGGCCAGGGCTGAAGTTGTATAAGAGTGGGCTAAGGGGGTCCCCTTGGCGTAGGCCCCTTTGAGGGTGGACTACTTCTGTTAGGAAGCCAGGGCCACGCACTGCCGTTGTTGCAGATTCCATGAGCAGCATTACCCAGTTGATGAGGTGAGGGGGCAAGCAGAATTGATAGTAGCAGGCCCTGAGGTATTCCCAGTTTACTCTATCATAGGACTTCTGTTGGTCCAAAAATACAAGTGCCCCAGAGGCTGTGGACAGGCATGCGTTAGCCACAGAGTGCACGTTGTCCCAAATCGACCTTCTGGGTATGAAACTGAATTGTTCTGGGTAGATGGTGGCAGATGCTACAATCCCTAAATGGTTAGCCATGATTTTTGTTAAAATTTTTGTATCCGTGTTAGTTAAAGTTATGGGGCGCCAGTTGGCTAGGTCTAGCTTATCCACTTTCTTGAAGAGTGTGACGGTGAAGGCCTCTTGCCCTCCTGGTAGAAGGCGCGTATCCAGAAGGCTCTGGTTAAGGGAAGCAAGCAGCAGTGGGAATATATATTTAAAGTACTTTTTATAGAACTCATACAGAATGCCATCAGGGCCTGGGCATTTCTGATTTGGTGTGCCGCGGATGGCTGACCATAGTTCATTCAGAGTAATCAAATTCATTAATTCCGGGTATCAGGAAATGGTGCGCATGTGAGTGCTGTCAAGAAATTTCGCCACTTTGGCTGGCTGAATTGGATTGGATTGGTACAGCTTGGAGTAATACTTTTGTATTTCTATTGCCACTTTGGCTGGCGTATCTGCAACAGAATCATCTAAACTCCGCGCCTGTGTGCAGGCCACGCTCTGGCATGGTGCAAAGAATTTTTTAAAAAAATATGCGGTGCATGTGCCACCCTCTGTAATGTGTTTGGCCCTGTACTGAACACAAACCTGATGTTTGTGTTGCCTTTTGAGCACGTTGAGGTGGGCAGCTGCTTCTGCCCATTTCCAGCCCCAAGCAGGGCTGTAGCCTGTGGCTGGGATGTTGGACTCCAGGTGTGCCAACTCTGCCAGAGTGCGCGAGATGACAGCTGATGTAACTAGTGAGCGTCGGGAGGAGAGGTGGCGAGTGTGGTGGATGGTATCCTCTTTGAAGGCTGACCATGTGGAAATTGGGTCCATGAAAAACGAAGTAATAAACTCTTTTGCTGAAATTGCTGATTCCACCCAAGTGGAAAATCCTGGTGATGCAAGTTTGGGTGGGTGGAGTTTGCACCAATGTGGGGCCTTAGCCACTGTGACAGGTAAGTGGTAGGTTATTGAGATCAGCTGGCGGTCAGGAGAATTCAATTTTTGTTGTTTGGGAGTGGGAAATGTGAGATCAAAATTTCGCCAGCATGAGGATAAGGTCAATGCGGGTCATGGACCTTAATTGGCCATTGTGGATGTGGGGGCGCATCATGTTTTTGAGCAGCAGGGCTTGCCGCAGCAGCGTGTTTAATAACCCAAGGGTGGCCTTTAGAATGTGAAGTTCTACGTGACCCTGGGGGGCATGGGATGAGGAAGGCCAATGGTCCGTGGGTGAGTTTAGCCAACAGTTCATGTCGCCAACTACAAAAGGGTCAGGGGGTAATGGAAGGGATTTGACCAATGAGAAAAATTTCTGACGCTCTCATGCACAGGTGGGGCATAAATGTTGATGATAGCGTGCGCCATGTCAGCCCATGAGAATATAACAATGAGGACTCAGCCATTGAGGAAGGATTCTGATGATAAAAATTTAAAAAATTTGTTTTCCTGAACTAGCACCTCACAGTGCTCTGACCAGAAGGATAGGGAATTGAGCATGGTTTTCCAAGCATCCTCAGAACCTTGTAGACAGTGGGACTCCTGGATGGCCAGGATGTCCATAGGTAAATTTTTTGTAAAAAACTCAGTTTTCTAGCCTGAGATGGCAAGGCCTTGAGTCCGGCAATATTCAACATCCCTAAAGTGAAGGTTTCCCCCATCACACCTTAGGTGCAAGGGGGTGAGCACCCGGGCCCACCAGCCTCCTCTGGATCCCCACGGTCCTTCACAGCAGCATGGGTGCTTGCAGCAACACTATCAGTAGTTTTGTTAATTTTAGCAGACAGGTTCACGTTGGTTTTTGCCTTCACTTTTTGTTTCCCTGACGTTGAACAAATTTTTTGTGGTGCAGATGAGTTTGGTGCACCAACGTTCAGATCAAAAAAAATTTTCAGGTAGGTTGGAGGCCAAGTCAGTTTCAATTGGGGCTTGGTTGCAAATATTGGGTGAGATCAAGTCACCCATCAGATCCTCAGATTGGGTGGCCCAATCAACATGGGCTTCACAATCTGATTGGTTGAGGGATTCCCAAGTTGCTTCCACCACAAAGGTTTTGATGACCTTCTGGCGTTGGGAGTGTGGGATAGTGGAGGCAACTTTGGCTGCTTCCTTGGCTGTGGTCCTGAGGGCCTGTTTGGCCTTCTTTTGCTCTTGAGGGGAGATAGGCTTTACTAGTAAGTAGCAGCCTTGTGCTCCCCACGGGAAAGCCTCTTTGGTGCTGGTGGTTGGTTCATAGTGCGCCTCCCCACTGGCCATGGCCACCGAGGGGTGCTCTTGGAATGTGATGCCCTCCTTGGTGGGGCATGCATGTGCCTTATGGCCAAACGTGTGACATGGAGTGAGGTGCAATGTACACTGCAGTTGGGAAAAAAATTGTGCACATCCCCACAAATTTTTTCCATAAAGCTGTTTGTTGGATATCCAGAAACACCCGGACTCCATATTTCACTGACAAGAGTGATTGAGAGTGCAGCGTGTTGATGTACTGGTTACATCATGCCTGCCAAGTGAGGATTTCTGGGGAAATAGTGACCGCCAGTTTTTTATTTTTTTTTCTATTCTGCCAGTTTCTCTAGGGCGTTTTCATATGTTGAAGGTTGTGGGCCTACCACCTGTGCCTCTTACCTTACTTTCCCAACTGCTCCCTGACATGGGTGCAGACTAATCTCCTCTGTGAGATTATCAAACTAGATTCAGACTTGAATTGAATAAGTTGCAAAAGTGATTGCAACAAGAGAGAAAAGTTTTATTAAAATTTATTCTTAGAGATTTAGAAATATGTTCTTTATAATAGATATCTTTTATGGTCATATCAATAAAGTAACATCTTTCACAAAATCTGCTTTTGTTATTGTCAACTTTTTATATTGCTTGTGATGTCAAATGCAATTATATTAATATAAGGTTCATAATTAGTCTTCCTGTTATCTACAAAGGTTGGGAGAGTTCCGGTTTGCTCTGAAGTAGCTGCCAATATGTACAATTCCAAGGCTTCAACATGGTTAGATATGCTTTGGAATTATAAGAAATTATCCTTTGTTTATGAAAATAGACCCTCTTATTTGCCTGTTGGTGCACCCTAAAAAAATATGTATTTTTTGTTTTTGTCTCAACCCCAAATATATGCATCTTCTGATCAAGTAAGTTACTTTGTCAATTCCAGCCAAAAAGAGATTTACCATTATTGATCAGTGAAGAGGTAAGTTTCATACATGAGAGTCAATTTGGGGAATGGCAAGCCTAACCACAGGTGACTAGAGACAGGTTGAGCTTTGGGATCTCACTTTACTTTGGCTAGAAGGACACAAATTGCTATCATTTAAAGCAAATCTCTGGTATGATATTATCTCTATAACTTGCTGATTGAAGAGACTCTTTTTGGCTGGGTTCATATTTTAGTTGGCAAATTGGGCCATTGGGAGACCTGATCATTACAATGGCAAAATTAATTTTCATAGCCTTTATGGCTTACTATGATAAAAAAAATCAAGATAAGTTCAAGTAATTAAAAAGGACCTCAACAGTTATCTGTATTATAGATTAAATTGAAAAGAATACTCAAGTGACTTTGGGACCATCTAATACTAAAAAAAATACTCAAGTGACTTAATAAAAGCCACCCTCGAGCTTCTTAGTCTCATTTTAGTATTTGAACTAATTTTATATTTACTTATAATTGAAATCCTAGTTAATTATAAAGCAAAACTAAATTTAGTTGATCAAACTAAATTAAGCTAAGCTACACATACTCTTACTTTAGCCTTATTACCCTGATGCTTAACAAAAAAAGAACAATGATAATTTTTATAACTGACCAGATCTATTAAAAGTATCATTGTGGTATTAAACTCACTTTTTCAGTTAGGTTTATCATCCACTAAGTTAATTAGACAGACTGGTGCAAATAATCACTAGCCTGCTATATCTAAGCTAAAGTCATATTTTAATTTTATTCAAGGTGGGCCGACCTTGGGGCAAATATACCGCACCAATAAAAATTCATATTTTATATTAGTGATAAAAATAAAAATTAAATAAATCATATACAATCTATAGATAAGAGCTCATCCCAATTGACATATCATAGTACCTTAAAAACTACAAAAGCTACAATCTTTATAATTTGACATAACTATTCTTTTACTTCATAGTTGCTCATTAAGATTTTTTATTTTCAATATAAAACCTTAGTTTTAAACCTTTTCCAATAATTTCTACTTTAATCGGTTACTTAAAGATAAACTTTCTTGAAACCTAGATTGCTCCATTGATAGGAAATGTATCTATAATAATAAAAGCAATTGTGTATATGTGTGTATGATGCCCAGCCAAAACTACATCATGTAGAGTTTTAAGAAATTTGCATATAGGTGGATGGGAGAGGGTTCGTACGCACCTCGAAGCCGAATTTTTAATTTTATAATAAAATAAAAAGTTTTATATGCAATAAGTGAAAATTTTATATGTTTTTAATGGAAATCGGTGTTATTACGGCTGAAAAGTTTAATATTCGGTTGATTCGATACTTTAAATGGTTTTTGCCAAGCGGTTGGTGGTCATTTGGCTAATAAGTTTTTATTTATTCGAGGCAAGCCGACCAGGGGACGGACATTACCGAAATGGAGAAAGAAAGTATCGACATGAAACCTGAGCAGGGTCAACTCTGTCGTAGAAAGTTTTTTTTTCACCTCCGGATCGGGACTCGGATTTTTCTGGTTACGTCATGGGTAAGGTTTTCGTGTTATTATACCTACTAACCGCCAGTAGCTTCCTTCGGCTGGCACCCCGATCGATGTGCGAAGGGCGGGAATCGAATCCGCAACCTTCAGGTTGGTAGCTGTATGCCCTACCAACTCGCCTTCCACCCCCTTTGGCTAATAAGTTAATCATTTATAATAAGTAGTAAATGATTGATTGATTCAATAGTTTGAATGGTTTTGCCAAGCGGTGGTTGATTTTAAGTTGATTCTATAGGCCCAATTGGTTTTGGGCGAATGGTTTGTAGTTTTTGGCTGATTCGATAGTTTGATTATTCCTAGATTTATCAATAGCCATCTATCAATATAAAAAACTAATATAAGTAATACTATCTGTTAAATTATACCCAAAAACAATGTTGGGTAAAACGGTTATCAACATGATATAAAATATATTTTAATCAATTTCAAATTATTTATTTAGTAAACCTGAGCAACGCCAGGTAACCACTTTATTTGGTTGATTTAATCGTTTCTTTTGGTTTTAGTTGAGTGGTTGGTGGTTCTTGGTTGATTCGATAGGGCAATTGGTTTTGGCTGAGTGGTTGGTGAAATTTGGTTAAACCAATAAGTCAACAGGTTTAGCCAAGTGGTTGATTATCTATAATCTAAAATCCAAAATAATAATTCAGATCATCTGGTAAGCTATAAACATTGTAGCAAAACCACAGGTTTTGGATGCTAGTGAACAAATAAACTGTGACTAATGGTAAATCATTGAATCTACTGACCCAATAGATAGATTTGTAATCTATTTTAACTTTACTTGGGGTTATTAATTTCATATACTTTCTGCTGATCTGTGAGATATTATACTATTTTACAAATTAGAGAAAATAAGCTGACTGCATTTAGATGTAAGTAGATATACTATACGACCTATATATTCAAGAAAAATAATATATAACTTTTTTATACTTGAACTCATACCTTTCTAAAATGATTATACGTACTAAATAAGTATTTTTAGGATGATTGATAACATTCTAAAAATATATAAACTAAGCTTAAAAACTAACTATTTGTAAATAAGACTCTTTTTATAAACAATCTTATCTTTTTAGCACTACGTTGAAAATATTACCTATTACAAATTACATTTAAAAAATAAATTTTAATAGAATTAGAAGTTTAAAAAGTGCAATGCAGTTGAATTATAAGGTAATTAGCATTATTGTAGAAAATAAACAGTCAGGTTTCTATATTTGAAAGTATCTGGGGATGTACATTTTCTACTTTTTATTCCTTTATGTTTTGTATTCTGAGTTAGTAAAAACAGTGAAACCCTGTCTTATGGTTTTATGCGAACAATCTTTTGTTATATTAAAGTAATTATTTCATGTTAAAGTAACCTATTTTTTAGTATCATTTTTAACTGTACCAAATTTGGCATACATATATTTTTATCAGCCCATCTTGAATTGGTCTATCATTTTATATTTTGTTTAAAAGTGCATTAGTGAATTCGAGGCAGGTTTCTTTGAGTATAATTATAGTAATCATTATAACAAAAAGTAGGGAGGATACCCCAGTGTTAGAGTATGGACCCTCTACCACTGCCTCCTGAGTTCAATTCTGGTACAGGAACTTTGGGTAAGGGACAATTATGACTGTGTTGGCGTTGTGCACCAATGCCCCGAACCGAGATAGCGAATAGCAAAGGCGGTCCATGGAGTTCCTGGCCTATCATACACCGCGCATAAAAGTTTTCCAGGTTTTATCCTCCTTTCTCATTTTCTTCACTTCCCTAATCAGTGCGGTATCATCCCCAGGTCGGCCCACCTCGAATAAAATTATAACAAAAAGTTTTAGAAGAAACCCATTCATGATAGCATCTTTTATACATCTTAACTAAAGCCTGACAGTACTTTGCAAATATGCATAATGGTTACCATTTGTAACGATAAGATTAGTTTATTTATTATACTAAATCTGTAACTTCAGAAATTTAAATTATATATTATAGAACCTCAGTGCTACTTTTTATATATTATTCATATTAAAGTTCACAAAACTATTTCTATACTTAGTACTAGATGATCGCAACTTTATGGTGATTATTGATGCTATGAATCTATACTTCAGTTATATGGTTTATAAGCATTTGATTAGCAAAATTTATTTAAACTGCTAAACAAGTTTAGCTCATTAAATACTTCAGAAAATTTAAGGATATTTTTAAATCTTAATTTTATTGTATCAACTATACTAAGGTAGAATAATATTTAGAAAATTAAATGTTCCTTTATGCAAAACTAATTGACTATTTATAGTAAAGAAATCCATTCATTTTTTAATCTAAACGCTTTAATTATGTATAAAATATACGTTTTTTGTATATAAACTAACAAGCTAAACTAATTTTCTGTTACATAAATCTAATAAATGTCTTTACAAGCTTGAAGGTAAAACTTTTTAGCTGGATAACGCTCAAAAATTCTTATAAAGGCTTAAAATATGCTCTTTTTATAAGTAACATTTTTAGATAATTGCATGGAATTAATTGCAATAGCAAAATTTCACTATTTTATCTAAGAGATTTATTATAAAAAAGATTGTTATTTTTATTTTACTTACACCTGATAAGTATGATTATGTAACTTATATATTGTTTAATAAAGTACTTTATTTAACATACCCTTTTTTAATTTGTACTTTTTATATTTAAACACTAGGGTTAGATTATAAATATAATAATATGAATGTTGGTTTATAAATTTTAATGGCTTATAAAATATTGTTTATTTACAGAAATTAAATTAATGTAAAAATGTTATTTACTAAGAATCGCGCGAAACTAATGGGTCAACGTACATTTTACTGCCAAAATATATCTGGAAGGTTAATAAGGTTGTTTAAAAATGATATTATAGGTAGCTATAAAAATAATTCAACTGATGCTTTAATAAAAGATTAGTACAGTTTCATTTAAATAATTTGATAATCTATATATATATATATAAAACAAAGTGGTGTTAGTTACACCATTTATAACTCAAGAACGGCTGGACCGATTTTTATGATCTTTGCTTTGTTGGATTTGTCTCCGCCCCGAATAGCAGAACAACTATTAAAACATGGGAAAAATATAGTAAAATAAAAAGTTTTATATGTAACAAGTGAAAATCCTATATATACTTCGATGGTATTCGCTATATTGTTACAGCTGAGCAGTTTGATATTCAGCTGATTTGATATTTTAAATGGTTTTGTTAAGGGACCATCTAATACTAAAAAAATGGTTTTGTTAAGTGGTTAGTGGGTTTGTGTTGATCAATAAGCTTAACGGTTTAAATAAAGTTAGTGATTGGTTGATTTAACAAAGTTGATTGGTTTTGGTAAGTAGTTGCGATTTTGGTTGTTTCGATACATTTAGTTTTGGTTTACGAAGCGGTTGGTGATTGGTTTTTTTAAACTGATGGTTTTAGCTAAGTGGTTTAGTGGTTTAGTTGATTCGATAGGTTTAATTGGGTATGGCTGAATGGTTGGTAAATTTATATTGATTCAGTATAATTTGATTACTTAATTTTATCGATAACCATCTACAAATATAGAAATTATGAGATTATCAGATGAACTTTAAGCCCACAAACAAATCTATGTTAAACTGGGTATCAACAAGAATTAATCTTAAATTTTATTTACAAAAGAATCAGTATGTTAATTTTTTATATAGATGCATTATCTCGAGCAAATAACCAAAAATCACCAAACTTGGCACAAGTATTCTATAAAGTTTGGGAACGGAATGCTAATATGTAATTGTTTAATATAATCATATAAATTTAAACATCAGTTCTATATAAGATCTAGAACGTATATTTCTAATGGTAATTATATAGCAATTTGGTTGTGTATTTTCATATTCATTTAATTCAATAGTTTCATAGGCTTTGATATTTAGTTGGTAGTTTTTGGCTGTTTTGTAAGTTCAATAATTGTTTTTGCTGAGTGGTGGTTTATTTTTTGGTTGATTCGATAGGCTCAATAGTTTCAGATAAGAGATTGATGGTTTAATTAATTTGGCAGACTTAATAGATTTTAGCTAAGTGGTTGGAGGTTGGAATTTTTAATAGGTTTAATTGTTTCTGAACTTATTGATAGCTATCTACCAATATAAAAGCTAAAATAATTTAGAATCTGATTGATTTGATAAGTTTATTTTATTTGGCCGAGTGGTTGATGGTTTTTGGTCGAATCGATAGGATACAGTTTAGCTTTGGAGGTGATTAGTTATTGGTTGATTTTATAAGTTCAGTTAGTGTTAGCTGAGTGGTTGGTGGTTTTTGGTTGATTCGATTGAGCAATTGGATTTGGCTGAGTGGTTTTGTTTGTCTATAATATAAAGTCTAAATTAATAGATTGAAAATTTTTAATTTTATAGACACCGTAGCGAAGCACGGGTAAACGGCTAATTTTTAATAAAGTATGAAACTAAAGCTTATGATATATAATAAAATTAGAAATAGAGCTGACCAAAGTAACTTAGCTATGAACGCATGATTTTCCTAGAACTACCAAAGTAACTGAAACTACATAAGTATAAACTTAATCTTAAGGTACCAATAAAGCTAAGTTAGACAACATATTTAACAGCTATAAAAATTAGGAAAATTTAAAACTCTAAGCTATTTTAGTGAGAATTTTTATTTTATATTAAATGTATAAAAAAATCTGAGACATAAATTTGCTTATTAGAAATATAAACCTGGCTTATACTATAGATTCAAGAATAGTTATAGCATCAGTTAAATATTATATTAATTCAAAAAAGTTTAAATCAAAGGATGTATCGAAAATCCTAATGTTTATTATAAAGCATGTCAGCTAATTTCTAAATAACTTAGAATCATTATTGTTAAATCAATTTTTATATGAGTGCTTATATGTGATACAAAGAATAATCTACAATATTTGATGTTAAGTTTAAGGATTTATATCTGATTAAAAAATATAAATTTACTATAATATTAAAGTATATGTTATTGTTTCTCTTAAAAATTTTGTGCTATATATTTTTATATATACTACTTGTTTATGTATGCTAAAGAAAGCAAAAGTCAACATTATGAATTAAAAGTTAGTATAGAAATTAAGTAATTTTAAATAACTTGAGCCTTTAATATAAACTTATTATATTAGTAGATTTTAATGTTTTAATTTTATAGTAAAGCATGATGAGTGCAATAAGTTCTCACTGGCACAGCCTCCATTTGACCACCAGCTATGCTGGTGACCTCATTCTGGTATCTATGACTTATATTTACTTTATAATAAATTAGCTTATTATCTATCACTTTTATAATAAAAATATATAGATATATGATGGTAAAGACAAGCTACTTGAAAGTTACACTTGTATATTAAGTATTTTCTTGTATTAGTTTATCTTATAAAAGATAAGTGATTATATCTAATAGTTAAGTTTAATTTTCCTATTTTTATTGAATAATTATAATATTTCTCTATTTAAATCTATTAAGAATTTATAAACTCTTTTAAAAGGGGAGGATACTCTAGTGATAGAATATAGACTCACTACCACTGCCTCCCTGAGTTCATTTCCAGTAGATAAACTTTGGATAGAGGACAATTATGACTTTGTTGGGGTTGCACACCAATGCCCCAAATTGAGATAGCAAATAGCAAAGGTGGTCCATGGAGTTCCTGGCCTATCATACACCGCGCATAGAAGTTTTCCAGGTTTTATCCTCCTTTTCCATTTCTTTGATCCCTTAACTGGTGCAGCATCATCCCCAAGTTAGCCCACCTCAGTAAATTTATAGACTCTTATTAATAGCTGCAAGTATAAAATTATATTTTAAGGGTCAACTATCAGAAGGATAGGGAAGTAGCACTTCATCAAATATAACATTTATAACATATCCCTGATGGCAAGAGTGGTCAAAGTGAACAATTATATCATATACATTAGTAACTTGTGACAGGGCAACATATAACTGACCATGTGTAAATGGCTCATAAAGAATATCTACACTAACATGTGAGAGAGATTGTCCCTGAGATTTGTTGATAGTTATAGCAAATGTTAGATGAACAGAAAACTGCCAGCAACAAAGAGTAAAGTGAAATCTCTCAGAAATAATGACATCAATCTTAGGGATAAAAATTGCTGATCACTAAATTTTTTAAAAAGAATTATAGCCCTAATTTTATTTTGCTTAATCTCATCAAAAATAAGTACTGTCCCATTACACAACCCCTGGGTAGGATAGAGATTACATAAAAGTATAATTGTTACATCAACTTTAAGCTCAAGGCAGGATGGAGGAAGAGAACCTGAGTTACATGAGTTCATCAATTCTACAAATATAAGCTCTTCAGTACCCCTTTCACCCAGATTGGCTGTATCATTAGAGTAGTAAATATGGCTCTGACCAGGGCAGGCATGGAGAAGAATCTCATTATATAACTTTGCCTGCTGATTGCTTGTCACTAAAATTGTGCACCTATGGAAAAACATTAAAGCACTATGCAATGTAATCTGATGAATCTCAATATGAGGGTAAACAAGCTCAATGAATGACTGCTGATGCTGCACTTGGTGAATATTAGGGTGAATAATTATAGGACCATGGTTTTGATGGTTATAACTAAGAGATTGTAACCAAGTACTATACTCCCTATTTTTTTAGATGGTCTATCAAGTGCATATTTTCAGTGAGAAAAAGAATTTTAAGCTCAGGCCAGAAACTAAGCTTTTAAATACATGCATCTAGAATTTAATCATGTCCCCATGATGGATGACAGATAGAATCTGCTGAAAATCACCACCAAAAACTACAGGAAGGTCGTTAAAAAGAAAAGTAGAGTTGCATATATCTTGGAGAGAGAAATTAGCTGCCATAACAATATGCTGATTGTAAGTCCCAGGGAACGTCCCCTGGCTGTTGATTGGGCCATTTTCCCATTCCCAAGTAAGAAGAAACCAAAGAGGATGATGGTACCTCTTGTTACTCATGGAAATCTTGCTCACATAGTAGATGAGCAGTGGGTAACAGCTCTTCCACTTCAGATTCCACCCCTGGTACCCACACTCACCTCAGCAGAACTGTTACAAGGAATTAGCAAAATCTGTGCTAAGATTTTCAAATTAGAATTAGTTGGATCTAATTCAAGTGGCAATCTGGCCAATGCCTGGATCTCAAATGGCCAGAAAGGCATGAAGACTGAGGTATCAGCCAGAACGCCCAATGGTTCCAATTTGATTAGTATGTCAGTCAAACAAATCACCTTCCTACCAAAGTCGTCAGGGATCACATCTGATAATCAGGCTATAGCATCAGGTGCCATTAATGAGGGTTTGAAGCCCCCTGTTGGCAATTTGGGCGTTGTGGCTGATATGATGCCACTGACCAAACAAAAGACCAGCAACCAAGAGCGGGTAGATTGGGCGTCCCAAACCCATTCCCAACCAAATGGACCCACCCCCCTATGTGGGGTGGCCTCGAAATTCCCATCACTTGTCAGATCAAATGCTGTCATGCCAACTATTGGAAACATGGCTGAGCCTCAGTTCAGATGTTCAAGGTCAAACTGACAACGACTCAGCCCACTGCCAATTTTGTGATGTTGGTTTCTGAGAAAAAACCCGCCCATTCCCAAATAATTTTCCAGTTAGGTCAAAATTGAGGGTCCTGATCCCAGCTTGTCACTACCTCAATCGACCACTATTTAATCAGTTGCATAGCACTGAGAAAATTGTTGGTCAATTTTTCTTCCTTTTCCTTCAATAAAAATTTTGCCAAAAAACCAAACAAGTTTTTATTGTATTATTCCTACTGACCACATCCCTGATGGCGTTTCCCTGGTGGCCTGTCAGTCCATATACTGGATGTGCTCTACCGGTACTCTTGGTTACTATGGCCCCCTCCATCATTAATTGGACTCAGCAAGTCCAATACTTTTGGCTCTCTACAACACCATTATCATGAACTTCCAGTACCAGTACACGGACATCTTGTGGCCTTACGTCTACCAATTGCAAGAGAGAATCTGTCACCTTGCCACCCCTGTTGAAATGACCTCATATACTGAGGAACTCATCAAAACTATCTCTGTGATCCCACCCCTGCAGCAAGGCCCCTGGGTTGGGAGTGGGCTCACTGTGGTTCATTGTCAGGATCATATTCACTGTTGTGCTGCACCAAAAATTTGTTGTTTCCCAATGCCTGGCTCCATATCAAGTCATTCAGTTGGCAATGCCTCTGGCATTCTGGCTTGCTTTTTGGGTGCTTACGCATCCTGACTGGAAGGCTGATCTAAACTTCTTCTGCCATTTCCATGACATAATTGACCAACCATTATTTACAGCCAATTCCACCTTGCTCTTCAAACTGGGCGCTGCAGTGGTTACCCTTTACTAAATGAATGTGCAATCAGTAGTCTGCTGTTTGTTGTTTGTTTGGTCACTTTCTGACTTTGAGAGAAGCATTCACACTATCTTGAGAAATCTCCTTCAATCCACCCAAGCTGCGCGGATTGCGTCTCCCCTCCTTTCACTAGCCTGGAAGGAAGTTCAAGTGTCCCCTCCTGAGAGATCACCAATAAAGTTCTCAACGCGCTCACCGAGGTGCAAATGCATACAGTAATTGCGCTTAATAATGCTTATGCATTATCCCATGCCCAACAAGGGCTCGCATTGTTAGATGCTGTGGATGGGGATGCCTGACGTTGGGTGAAAGGTCTTTTGCACTCTTCCTCACAAGCAGGAGACTCCACCCCATTAATAGCTATCATGTCAGCAACCCTGAAACCCCCTGTGTCACAATTGGACCACCTATTCAGACTGGTCTATGCCAAGCCAAAGCCCCTAGCTTGGTTTCTTTGATTTCTACCTTTCATGAGCTGGCTCCCACATCAGGTCTCTCTATTGATATGCTTCAGGCAATCTTTAGATCAGGCTTGGATTTGGGTTCTGCTCATCACGAGGCCTGGTCCACTGTCCAAGGATCAGTAGATCAAATATGTGCCACTGCAACCACCATCAATGCCTTACCCCGTCATGTTACCCATTATCAGAAGGGGAAATTCTTGATTGGGTTACCCAAAGTAAACGCAGATGACGCGCCTATCTCCAAATTAGCAGTAGATCTGGATACCAATCTTGCTGTAACCCTGAGTCTGAGTTGGCATATACAGACTTACCTATTAATGAATCTGTTCAAGCCCAGATGGAGGAAGTCGTTTTCCCCACCCTCATACTTCCAATCTTCACTCCAGCAAAGGACCCTGATCTTACCCCCAATATGCCAGTTATTTCTTCAGTCACAAATGAGTCGGTCAAATATTCAAATAAACAAAACTTCACTTATTTCCTATTGCATATGAAGATCAGTGTCATCTCGCATCATGTCTCCTTCAAAGCCCTGGTGGATACCAGAGCTGTGGGGAACTTCATGAGTGTCGAGTTGGCACAACATTTAGAACTGGAAATGGATGCAGGCCCCTCAGTGATGGTAGCCTCATCTGCTTCCCAGCCCTTGTATGTCATTCACTAACTGGTACCTTTTTCAATCCACCAGTTAAGCTTCTACAACTGTTTCTCGTCCATGCTAAACTTGGTTTTTTCAGTAATCTTAGGTGTGGGGTGGTGGCGCCAACAACATGTTAAGATTCATTTAGAGTCTAATATGTTGTCATTTACCAATGATCATCTGGAGGGAGAATTCCCTTTGATTGACACCCTCAAGAAGATACAAGGAACCAGCTCTATCACTACCCTAGTCACTTCTGCAGGCATCCTGGCTGATTTCTCTGAAAGCTTAATGTGTTATTGGAGAATCTTTGATGTGGAAAAGGCGGATCACTGAATAAGCACACTAGGTTCGATTGTGGGTTTCAAATGACAATGGAGTTGGTGAATATCAACTGTCCATTGTATCCCCATACAGCAGAGGAAGAAGTTGCACTCAATGCCTGGTTGGATGATATGTTTAAAAAAAGGTTGGTTGTTCAAGGAGACCTCACCAGTCACCTCCCCCATTGTCTTTGCCAAAAAAGCGGATGGTTCTCTTCATCCCTGCGTGGATTACGGTCATCTGAATAAGATAACAGTTTCTGATTCCTACCCATTGCCTCTGGATCAGACAATCAGCCAGGCAATTGCCAAATCCCGTGTGTTCTCTAAGTTGGATCTGGTGAACGCCTTCAACCAAATTTGGGTAATGGAAGGGCAGGAATGGTTAACAGCAATCTGGATGAAGTGAGGCATTTTTCAATTTCATGTAATGCCCTTCAGGCTGAAGAATGCTCCCGCTACGTTTCAATGGATGATTGACAATGTACTGGGTGACCTTCGGTTTACCTGTGCAATTGCATACATTGATGATATCCTGGTTCACTCCCCTACTCCCAAACAACATGCTACTGACTTGGAAACGGTGGTGGTTGCCTTGAATAAGGCAGGTTTATTCCTCAAACCTTCCAAGTGTGAGTTTTATATGGAGGAGGTTACTTTCCTTGAGAACCTGGTTCTCAAAGATGGCTATGCAATCCCTCCCAACAAGTTAGATGCAATCTGAGAGTGGCCAACCCTGACTATGCAGAAACAACTTCAGAGTTTCTTGGGAACTATCATCTTTCTTAAAAAAATTTTCCCAAGCGCTTTCCCAGTTGGCTGCACCGCTCCACCCCCTTACTGGGAAAAACGTACCATTTTTTTGAACGCCCAAATTCCGCAGGCATTTGAATCAATCAAGGAGGTGTTTGTGTCTCCGCCCATTTTGAACACGCCAATCCCACCAAACCATATAAAGTTGCATGTGATGCCTTATTGGTAGCAGTGGGAGCGGTGTTGCTTCAGGAGCACAATGGTCTAGAGCATCCAGTTGCTTACTTTTTCTGGAAGTTCACAGCTATGGAGCAGTCTTGGGCCATATATGACAAGGAATTGGCAGCTGTTGCATGGGCATTAACTCATTGGCAGTATCTGTTGCAGGGTGCCTGCCATGAATTAACGGTCTACACAGATCACCAGGCCCTTTTGTATTTTTGCAAACCCCAAAAATTGGCGCATTGGCAGGCCTGAACCTATCAGGACCTGTGCAGTTTTAACTTTAAATACAAATTTGTTAAAGGTGCGCTCAATGTACTTCCCGATTTACTAAGCCACAGTCCTGCCCACTGTCCCTTGGAACCAGAGGAATTGGACCTCGTTACCATGATTCCTGCCACTAAAATCCTGTTGATCGTTCCCCCTGTTGTCTCCTCCATCACTTTAGCTCCTGACGCCCCACTAGTGGCTCAGGTTTTAGCCAGTCAAATGGCCTGCCCTGAGGGCGTGGAGTTGGTCAAGAAGTTGGTTCACTCAAGTCACAAACACTCCCTATACTCCTTAGAAAAGGGGCTCATTTACTTTTGCTCTCACATTTGGGTTTCCCCTCCTTCTGATTGGAGGTATTCCGCGCACATCATAATCCCACCATGGTCAGTCATCCTGGTAACAAGAAATTCATTGATTTGATCAAGCAAACCTTTAATTGTGCAGTCTGACCAAGGAGGTCCCAGCTTGGATCGCCAATTGTGTTACTTGTGCTAGGACCAAGTCAGATCACTCCAGAAAAAATGGCCTCCTGCACCCCTTACAGCAGGCGGAGGGCCCATGGACCTCAGTGTCCGTGGATTTTATTGTTGAACTCCCCTGTCAAAATGGGTTCACAGCGGTGATGGTAGTGGTGGATCATTTTGCGAAACTTTCCCTTTTTATACCTTGTACTTCTGCAATTACGTCATAAGAAACTGCCCATTTTTTTATATGCCATGTCTTTTTGATGTTTGGTCTTCCCCCGGAGATCATCAGTGACTGGGTTCACAGTTCACTGCGCGGTTTTGGAGTGAACTCCTATTGATCTTAAAAATATCCCCCTGTCAATCCACAGTGTATCACCCTCAGTCCAATGGACAGACTGAGTGGGTCAATCAAGTCCTTGAAAAGTACCTGCGTTGCTATGCTGCAGCAGCGCAGGATACTTGGGCTGGTGACTTGCCCATCTCTCAATTCACTTAAAATAATGGGACCCATGCGTCCACAGGGTTTTCCCCTTATGAAGCAATGTTGGGTTATAATCCTTTGTTTTCAGTCAGGCCGTGCTTGCAGCCTGAGGTTCAAGCTGCCATGGACCATGCTGCCCATATCAGATTGACTCAAGATTTAGTGCGGGAACACCTTACCAAAGCCATTGATAACTACAAGCGGTGCATGGATTGTAAGCATCTTCCTGGTCATGATTTTATGGTGGGTTCCTACGTCATGCTCAATACCCATCATTTAAGAATTCAGACCCCTTCCCATAAATTAGCCAGTAAACGCTCAGGTCCCCATTTAGTGGAGGAGGTATTGGGTAATGGGACGTTCCAACTGAAGCTCCTGCGCATTGGAAGCAGCATCCTGTTTTCCATGTTTCCCAGCTGTCGCCCTTCAAGGGTGCAATTCCCACGGAACTGGAACTGATCATTGTCAATAATGTGGAAGAAGCCGAGGTAGAGGCTATTCTGGCATTCCATTTCGTGACGTTCCATCAAATATCTAGTGGCCTGGAAAGGGTATCCCGCTTATGAAAATAGTTGGGTCAAGGCGCGCAATTGCGCGAACTGCATGAACCTGGTCAAAGCATTCCATATATCCCACCCTGAGGCTCCCCACCCCCCAGAAAGTCGCGAAAATTATGGCAATCAAGGTACCCAAGGCACACAAGAATGTGGCTCTGGTGCAGTTTCCCAGTGGGGGCGCCCTTTCTTTGGAAAAAGGAAAGGGTAATGAAAGTCCCAGGGAACATCCCCTGGCTGTTGATTGGGCCATTTTCCCATTCCCAAGTAAGAAGACACTGAAGAGGATGGCAGTACCTCTCATTACTCAGGGCGATCTCGCCCACGTAGTAGACAAGCGGTGGGTAACAGCTCTTATGCTTAGGATTCCACCCCCAGTACCCACACTCACCTTGGCAGAGCTGTTATGGGGAATTAGAAAAGTTTGCGCCAAGATTGTCAAATTGAAATTGGTTGGATCTAATTTGAGTGGCAATCTGGCTGATGCCCGGATCTCAAATGGCTGGAAAGGCATGAAGACTGAGGTATCAGCCAGAACACCTGATGGTTCCAAATCAATTAATATGCTGATCAACAAAATCACCTTCCTACCAAAGTTGTCAGGATCATCTCTGACGATCAGGCTATAGTACCAGGCGCCATTGATGAGGGTTCAAAACCCCCTGTTGGCAATTTGGGCGTTGCAGCTGATGTGATGCCACTAACTGAATAAATGGCCCAGCAACTGAGCGTGGGTGGGTTAGCATCCCAAACCCATTACCAACCAAATAGACCCACCCCTATGTGGGGTGGCATTGGGGGATTCCCATCACTCATCAGGCCAAATGCCATCATGCCAACTTTCAGAAATGTAGCCAAGCCTTGGTATGGACGTTTGAGGTGAGCTGAAAGTGACTCAGCCCACTGCCAAATTTTGTGATGTCAGTTTCCAAGGAACAAACCCACCCATTCCTGAATAATTCGCTGGTTAGGTCAAAATTGAGGGTCCCAATCCCAGCTTGTCACTACCCAAATCGACCACTATTTAATCAGTTGCATAGCACTGAGAAAATTGTTGGTCAATTTTCTTCCTTTTCCTTCAATAAAAATTTTGCCAAAAAATCAAACAAGTTTTTATTGTATTATTCCTACTGACCACATCCCTGATGGCGTTTCCCTGGTTGCCTGTCAGTCCATATACTGGATGGGCTCTACCAGTACTCTTGGTCACTATGGCCCCCTCCATTGTCAATTAGATTCAGCGAGTCCAATACTTTTGGCTCTACAACCCCATTATTGTGAACTTCTGGTACCAGTACACGGACATCTTGTGGCCTTACGTCTACCAATTGCAAGAGAGAATCTGTCTCCTTGCCACCCCAGTTGAAATGACCCCATATTCTGAGGAACTCATTAAAATTATCTCTGTGATCCCACCCCCTGCAGCAAGGCCCCTGGGTTGGGAGTGGGCTCACTGTGGTTCATTGTCAGGATCATACTCACTGTTGTGCTGCACCAACAATTTGTTGTTTCCCAATGCCCGGCTCCATATCAAGTTGTTTGGTCAGCAATGCCTCTGGCATTCTGGCTTGCTTTTTGGGTGCTTATGCATCCCGACTGGCAGGCCAGTCTAAACTTCTTCTGGCGTTTCCATGACACTGATGCTTTATTGGTGCCTCATCCCAGATAGCTAGTCTAGATTTGCGGAGTTGGGAAGCAAGATAAGATTGAGCTGGAATATTGCATATAGAATTATCAGTCAAGGTGAGAGGAACATGAGATGTAAATTGTGCTGTATGTTCATCAGGAAGAAGGGTAGCTGCAATTCCTGTTAAGGCAACACAAAGTACAGTATCACCCCTCTCTCTATAGTAAGTTGCCAAAGCTTTATAAAGATATTTTTTCTGAAAATCCATCCCCTTGAAGAAAAAAATGAGCATGGCATGGATCAATCTGAATCTGATGTATAATATACTCAAATGCCCTAGATTGCCCAAAGTTTAACTGACTTCTCAATAGCGTAGCATTTTGCAATAAAGGAGGTTGATCTTGATATGCTATAGGCTCACGTTATAGGGAGGGCTAATTGCAGGAGCTTCAATTGCTTCAATTATAGTAGCTTCTGGTAACCCAGTAGCGGTACTTTCATATGGTACATTAGGGTTTATTGCTGTATCTTAATCCTACTATGGAGATAAGATGTAATATCAAATTGAGACAATGCCCCCCCCAAAGTAGGATAGCTCCCTTTAGATCAAGTATAAACCATAATCAAAGTGTGGATCTTCAAGTTGAGCAGGGACATTCTGAATATAATTGATACGCCAGAGAACATTATCACACACTTTATAGTGTATATGATTCCATAGGTCATGAGGATTTGTAACGTGGCCAGAGGTTGGAGCAATAACAAATAAATGTTGCTGCTGAGGCCCATAATGAATCATTGCTGTCACTTCAAATGTATCAAGCCAATAGCAATAATTATGGAGAGGACCTAAAGCCTCACATACTTCATGATTGGTATTGTAGACTGTATTAATATTTTCTTTAATAGTAGTATGAAACTTCTCCCAGTTTCTACAACCAGTCTGTACAGTTAGAAGGAGTTGAGTTAAAAGTGATTAAACTGGTTGAGGTTGCAAAAGTACATCCTTACAATTATAGTCTTAGTTTTATGGGGCGTTTAAATATGTTGCTTCCCATTCCAAACAAAGTACTGAGGGAACTGCCAATAAGTGAGATGAAGCCCATCACCATAGTCACGGTTGTGTTTAAACCATGCTGTTATAATAGTATCTCAGCAGTCTTCAATTAAACTATGAATATCAGTGTGTTCAGTAAACGTTATTCACTCTTCATCTTCAGCATGAACCTGAAGATGGTAAATTGAAGGTGAGATGAAATGATGGGCAAACTCCATCAACTCCCAGATAGCTTTTGGAGGAGAAATGTAGTAAGCATATATATATATTGGCAAATTTGTCATGGTTAAATAGCTTGATAGTAGGCATCAACCCCAAGGATAAGGCTGGGTGGCAGGAGGTTAAAAAGGTGAAACTTCAGACCCTCTTTGACCTCAAGCACACTTTAGTCCAATGTTGGGTACAAGACAAATATTCCCATGTTGGTACTAGTGAGGTGCAAAACGCTCAGCCCCTTGTATCAGCTCAGGCATTAAAATGGATTAATTATTCAATTAATAAAGTTGGTTCTATTTGGTTGATTGAGGAACGGGGGTTCAAAACCCATTTCATTTACAAAATTACGTGTTCAGGTAGGGTGAAACTTCAATCAATTACTCAAGTAAAGTTAGTTTTGGCGTATTTTACCAATTCAGATGGAAGTGTTTGCCTATTGGTGAATCAGTGCTTAGGACCACTTCAGCAGACCCAGAATTACCCCAATGATGTTTAAATTTGTTTTTTATGACCAACATCCCTTGTTGGTCAACTTTCCACAATGAACTATTTCATTTTATCATTTTTATTTATGTTATTTTGGACAATCCTGTGTGTGGACCTCTTCAAGGAGGTCTTGCACTACATTAACCATTCCATTACAAATACAATTAGGTTATCCTCTAGTGCACCGTTGGTTTGCCCAGGTTCCCTCCAACCTGGGACACTTATCCCTTCTCTCTCTGTGCACTGCGTCATTTTTGGTTGGTTATTCACCTTAAAGATAACACTCCTCTACTTTTGTTATTCTTTCTCCAGCACCCTCTGCTGGAATCTAGTAACTTTTATTCAGGTGACTAGTTCCCTAGCGTTGGCCCTGTGCACCGTGCATTACCACTCTAGGAACAGGAGAGTTATAGACACTCTCCTTACAGAATTTCATTGTGGGCAGCATCAGGATGAATTTTGTACAATCACAGCAGGGTCATCCTCCCCAAAACCATAAGTCGTTGTTTCTTCCCCTTTGGATAGGTATTTTAAAAGATACTTGATAGTGCACATAGAAACACAGATCTCAACATAAATGTGAGCCTTATATTTCCATGTCAGGTGCAGAGAGTAAGGTACCACTAAGCTGTTATCAATCTGGCGCCCATCAACTTCATAGAAAAACCATGGAGCAGCTGTACCTGAACAGCAACGATAGTTAGGATATCCATCAGCAAGGACAAAGGTCACATCTTGATAGGTTTTTGGATACCCATATTTACTTTGATGTATCCCACCAATAGATTCCATACAGCAGGCCATTAAATTTTCTACCCCGCAAGGACCATGAATCATCTAAGTGCGTACAATCTGATCTAGCTCTAAATAAATCCCACCATGGCTAGAATCTAGAATCTCTGCCCAGATAAGCTCATCTATATTAATAGGGTGAAGGTAAAAGTTTTTGTGAGCTTGTATCCAGATAACACAATGGTAATGAGGCAAACCACACTTCTGGTATTCCATTACTGCAGCATGCCCTTGATAATCTCCAAAGCAACCACCTTTTATATCTTAAATGAATTCTTTGATCTTTAACTCAAAGGCATGTGTAACTATATCTGGATGGTCCATTGCAGTCTGATCATCAGGAAGTTCATTTTTGATTTCAATCCAATCTGGATTAGATGTAAAGGTGATAAAACAGTTTGTTTGCCAAGATAGCATACATTAAGGGGAGGATACCCCAGTGGTAAAATAGGGACCTCTACCACTGCCTCCCCGAGTTTGATTCTGGTACAGTAACTTTGCATAAGGGTACAATTATGACTGTGTTGGCGTTGTGCGCCAAAGCCCTAAATTGAGATAGCAAATAGCAAAGGTGGTCCATGAAGTTCCTGGCCTATCATACACTGCGCATAGAGGTTTTCCAGGTTTTATCCTCCTTTTCTTTAAATTTAAATCCCCTTTATCTTTCATTGGTGCAGTATCATCCCCAGCTTGGACCACCTCAAATAAAATTCAAGATAGCATACAATAGCATTTACATCCTGGTGAAGCTCATTTAAATACCACCAAGAACTAACATAACTAGTAGGGTAAAGATAACGCTGCCCAACATATTGGGAATTAAAATCTGCATACTCACATAACATATAGTCCTGAAGCTCATTATATAACTCAGAGCAAAATATAGGCTGATTATGCTCTATCTACCAAATTTTAACAACTCAACTGAAGACCAACAATATACAACAAATTGTTGAAAAAGATGACGGGCTTTAAATAGAATTATAGATTTAGTTTGCCAAGTAAAGAGATGGTAATGATAATATTTGCGTGATGAAAGTACTCTATGCAAAGGCTCGCCATTTAAACTAAACTTTGTCAGCCCATAGTGAAAGCCTTCCTTACCATAAGAAAATATAAGTACATAGTGACAGGGGATATACATAGCTTGGGTATAATCTATACAATTGAGAGGGTGATCACAGCTAAAGAGTACAACATCGTGGTGATTATGTAAATCAACAATATAATCTACTGGAACCCAAGGAAAGAGTATGGCAACCTCATCAGTTTGAGAAAGGTTGTTTACCCACCAATCAGTTCCTGTTTCTGTTACCAATTTCAATCTGGCCAAAGATATGCAAGGCCCTCAGAATGTTGAGCTGTAAAATCAGCAATGATCATTGATTCAGAGTGATAGAGATTTATATATAAATTGAATTCATAAAGCATGGTCTTAAGATCACGCATTAAAGTTGTATCCAAGTTTATATTCTGTCTCATATGGTACTCATGCACCTCCTGAGGGTCATACAGATATAGATGTGCAAATGCAGGTTGAAAAGGAATTTGCGGATGAAGGGGACCCTGCATAAGGCATAGCTCACTATGAATTTGAAGGGGAAAAATGGTGCATCAGGACCTAGGCGGCATCAGTCTCAGCAACAAATGAAGTAAAAGCAAGTGCAGCATTATATTGGTGAATATGAGTAAGAAACTTTTTTGATTGCTGGCTACCACTACTATATAACTGTTACAAAAAAAGTGTGGAAGGTGAGTGACTGGGTCAAGACGGATGCCCCCATTTTCACAGCAACTGTTGAATACTAGATACTGTGGTGTAGTACCAACTGACCATCTACCTTCACACACCCAATGCATTGCATGGCATTTTTACACTGATGATCCATGCATCTAATATCAAGAGGAACCCAGCTAGCCCAATTACTAAAAAGGCCATAGGGGCTAACTATGCAATCTCTTGCCCTTGTTCAATTTTCATACCACCTAACTCTATTAGTTCTCCTTCTTATGCCTGATGTAGGTTGGGGCCTTAAAGCTTGGACTTCTTGTTTAGACTAGTGACATCTAAGGCATAGAACCATATTTGTGCTTTTTCTATTGCTTCTAAGTTGATTTACACCAAAATAAAGAAAACAGTTTTTGCACATAATAAATGAAGAACTTTCACTATAGAATTAGGCATAATTGGTGGTCTATTTAAGGCAAAGTTCAAAGGGCTTGGGGTTGGCTCAGAAGGCAAAGCTGTTACATGTGAAGGTGGGCATATAATTGGTTCAGATGAAACTAAGCTAGGTACTTGAGATGCTAGACATACAGTCAATGGTGCAGTGGGGAAGTTGATTGATGAAGTGGGCGCTCAAATTGAAATTGAGATCTAGGAGACCTATACAAAGAGATAGAGGTAATGGTAAGGTTGGTACTATTATGTAATCAGGTTGAAACTTTTTGAGAAAATATTTGGTGCACGCTCTAATATTTCAATCATTTCAATATAAGGCCTAAGGGGAACATAAGTTTGTGGCTGTAGCTGTGCAGTCCTTTGAGCTTCAGAGCTCCCAAGATCATCTGATGAAAAAGTAAGTCTATCAGGCGTGTGCTCTAAAATTTGCTCATCTCAATATATGTCCTTAGTGGAACATAAGGCGCAGCCTGTGCAGGCCAATGAGCTTCAAAGTTCTCATGCCCATAGTGTACAGAAGTAGTCTTGGCTAAAGGAGTTTCAGCGTTAATAAAAGAAGACAAAATTGTAGCAGACGTAGATTAAGTGAGAGCAGGGATAGATCTTGCAGGGTGAACATTTCTTTGAGAGCTCTCCTCAGAAAAATCTGAGAGTTCAAAGCTTCATTTGTTCCCTTTTTCAGACACCTTTTTACGTCATTACTATTGGATTGGAAACAATAACTAAAAAATATTATAAGCTTCTATTAAAAATAAATAATAAAACTAAATTAGAATGTAAATATAGTTAAAGATACTGACCATCTAATTATACTTACATCTATATCTATATATCCTTTTATTTTAAATTACCAAAATCTGTTAAAATATTAAGATATTGGCCATATTTATTTATTGAAGAAAATAGCACCATTTCAATTTTATCAAATTTGCACAAAATCAAATCAGACAAAAAAGATTAAACATTGAAATAAATACTAAAAGGTAGTTTAATGTATAATATATTAAATAAAGTTTAAGATCTCCTTATAAAGGTATAGTGTATTTCTTAAGTTAGTTAAGCAGTATTTGCTTGCTTTAAGTTATATATACCTTATTCAGTTATGATAAAAGGTAAATTATAAACATGAAAAATTAATACAAATTATTTCAATAAAAGTTACTAAGTGTATCTTTTGAATATCAATTTAACTTCTCTAATCTAAATCTATAGCAACAAGGTATCTATAATATTTAGCAGATAATTATTATAATTCTAACTTTTGCAAAAGGTAGCATATTTTTGCCATCATACTAAGATATTATAATTCTATCACTTAAAATTTATAATCTGTTGGCCATTATAACAAAAAGTTACTATACTTTTAAATTCAAAAATATTTAACTCTTTATAACTACAATAAAAAATAAAACACCAATCATTACTGAAACTAACACTTTATATTATTTAAAGCTAAATATCCATTTATCTATCATCATATAATCTATTTAAAGCTTTTTTTATATAAAACAACATAGCTCCACTTCTTACTGCAGACAAAAGAATTATTTTCCTTAAAGATGTTATAAAGCCACTTTTAACTACAATTACTCAAATTAAAACCTTAAGAAGGAAAAATAGTATACCTCTACCTCCTACTGGCCAAACAAATTATTTATCATAAAAGTACATAGCTTCACTTTTCACTGGAGCCAAACAAATTACTTAACTTAAAAAACATAGCCCTTGCCTAATGGAGTTAAACAACTTTCCTATCTTGAGAAAAATTGCATAACTTAACCTCCTGTTGGAGCCAAACAAATTATTTTCCCTAAGAAAAAATAGCATAGCTCTGCCTCCTACTGGAGTAAAACAAAATTTTTAACTTAAAAATAAATGACTTAGCTCCACACTTACTGGAACAAACAAAATATTTACATTAAAAATGGTATATCTCTGCTACATATCAAAGCTAAACAATTTACTTACCCTAAAAACAGCATATGCCACAAAACAGCATAGCTCTGCACTTAATGAAACAGATAAAATATCTTTGCATTAAAGTATGGCATACCTTTATCACCCACTGGAGAAAAAATAACTTGTCTAAAAAAAACTATAGCTTTACCCTTAATAAAACCATACTAAGTATTTACTTCACATAAAGTAGCCTAGCTTTACCACCTACTGGAGCCAAAAAAATTCTTTATCTTAAAAATTGCACAGCCCTGTAATCTTTAAAACCAAACAAATTATTTATTATAAAAAATAAGTATAGATTAATATTCCTCTGAACCAATTAAATTTTTTTCCTTAAAAATGGCATAGCTTGCCACCTAATAGAACCAAACAATTTATTTGCCTTAAAGCTTGCATATCTCCGCCAACTACTGGAGGTAAATAAATTATTTGTCTTAAAAGATACATAGCTCCAAATCTACTAAAACCAAACAAATAATCTGCTCTAAGAAAAAAAAGCATAGCTTCACCTCTCACTGAAGAATCAAAGTGTTTTACTTAAGAAAATATAGCATAGCTTTGTCTATAATAAAACAAACTAAATTATTACTCACCTTAAAAAATGCATAGCTATGCTACCTACTGAAGCCAAACAAATTATTTGTCTAAGAAAATATGGAATAAATCCACCACTTATTAAAACTAAAAATCATTTGCCTTAGGAAAAAATGCCATAATTCAACCTCTCACTGGAGGCAAAAAATTAATTAACAATAAGATTAACTATTACTATTAAATCACCTCCCAGTGAAGTCATCAAAATTAAATCCCACTAAAAAATACCATATAGCAATCTCCTGCAGAAATAACAAAGAAATTTATTAAAATAAATAAATAAAAGCATTTTAACTTTAACTATTCCATAAAGCTAACTAAACTTACAACTCTTGCAATAAAATATTTTTAAATTTACCTCATATATCCTCTTAAAATTTTTCCTTTTTACATCACTATACAATAAATAAAAGGCATCTTGGTTACCTAAACCTATATATATAATGTTTTTGGCCTTATACTATAAGCTATAACTTAACCTTAGCCCTTAAATACTAAAGCATACTTGTTTAATATAAAAATCTTTAAATGATTATACATTTCTTTATAGACATTTAGTGCCTATATAATAAGCTCAATATAAATTTAACTTCAAACAACATTATGTTTGCCAAAAACTATTTGAATTATTTATATACCAAAAACCTTTAATTATATGTACAATAACCCATTATAAGTATTAATATATTATATCTAAGGGAGGATACCCCAGTGTTAGAGTATGGACCCTCTACCACTGCCTCCTGAGTTCAATCCCAGTAATGGACTTTGGGTAGGGGACGATTATGACTGTGTTGGTTTTGTGCACCAATGCCCCTAACCAAGATAGTGAATAGCAAAGGCAGTCCATGGAGTTCCTGGCCTATCATATGCTGTGCATGGAGGTTTTTCTGGGTTTTATCATCCTTTCCCATTTTCTTCACTTCCCTAATCAGTGTGGTATCATCCTCAGGTTGGCCCACCTCAAAATAAAATTTAAAATTTTATTATATCTAGAATATATATCTGAAAAAACCCATTATAAACATTGACTTAACATAAATAAATATAAATACATATACCACCTCAAACTCAACTTTTCCTTAAACAACAAGTCCAATCTGAAAATATCCTATTTTAATTATTGATATATTGTAAAAAATATACTTGAAAATAAACCATCATCAGCATTGATTTAACCTAAAATATTAAACAAACCCAAAGCAAGTGTTCTAAATTGTAAGTTTTATATAATCAGCTCAATTCAATGGTTGAATTTTAGTAACTGAATGTATATACCAACTACTTAACAGGTAAATTAAAATGAACAGAATTTAATGAATTTTAACCATATAATAATGAAATAATTAATTACCTCTGAAGTAAAATTTTGTTGATATTGATAACAGAACAATAAATCTATTAGTTTAGGTTGTTAGTAAATTTTAAATAATTTTATAGTCAACTCACCTTGTATTTACATGGTGTAAATCTTGAGATAAACAAACAAAAAATGGACTCAACTTTACCTAGCAAGAAGAGGTTTAAACTGAAGTGAACTTAAACAATTATTTTGCTAAAATTTTTCTTTGAATATAGCTTATTCTATTTATTTAATTCTTGTTTAAAATTCCAATTAAAATCATTTTCAGCTTTAATTTGTGATAGATTTGATGAATATAGCTTGTTATATTTACTTAAGCTTTGTCTAAAATTCTGATTGGAATCAGTTTCAGAATAGTTTTATGATATATCTAATCACTGAATAGAGTATATATAAAATATTATAAAAATTTAAAACCAACCTGGTAACTAAAATAACTAACAAACTTAGGCTTAGAACTGCAATTAGCAACTTAAAATATGATGTCATATTTTAGACTAATCAGTGCAAAAACTCCCAAAACAGCACCCCAAGTTTAAAAGGGTGACCCCAAGAAGTGGCATTAAAAAATATCACTTTCTAGCACAATGGATTGGAGATTCTATATAAAACTCAAAACTGGCATGTTAGTTTGTCATAGAAGTACATTGCTAGGATAATATGCCAAAAATTGGTAAAATGGATGGTAAAGAACCCAAAACACCCTTTTAAGTCTATATAAAGGTTTCAAAAATTAGTAGACAATGTGTGGGTGGTAGTTCCTGTGGTGATAAGTTCATCTGAAACGGTAAAAAAAGAAGGAAACTGTTGAGATTTTTTCCCACCTAACCAGCTTCCTTAGTTATCTACTGGTTTGCTAGGGGATAATGTCATGGTTGGATGACTTAATAGTGGGAACTGATGCTAAAGATAAGGCTGGGCGACAGGAGACCCAGAAGGTGAAACTTCAGGCTCTTCCTGACCTGAAAGACACCTTAGATCAATGCTGGGTGCAAGCAAAGCATGCCCAGGTTGATACTAATGGGGTGCAAAACGCCCAACCTCTTATCTCGGCCCAGGCACTGAAACAAACAATTTACATTACAAATGAAGATGGTTCAATTCAGTTAATTGGAGAGTAAGGGTTCAAATCCCATTCAAGTTATGAAATTTTAAGTTTGGGTAAAATACAGCTTCAATCAATTACTCAAATGAAGGCACTTTTGGTATATTTAATGAAAATGGATGGAAGCATCTGTTTATTGGAGCATCAAGGCTTGGGTGCACTTCCGCAGAACCTAAATTTCCCCAGCCCACTTTAAATATGTTTTTTGCGACCAACATTCCTTTTTGGTTGACTTTCTAAAAATAAAATTACCCATTATTTTACGTTTTACTTATGGTTCCTTAGGAAAAATTGGTGGCGGACCTCTTTGGGGAGGTCTCCAACTATGTGGGCCACTACCTTTTATTGCAATTTACCAAAATCCCAGGTGCTCCTTTGAGCCACTCAGGTCCCCTCCAGATCGAGGCACCCAAGCCCACTGACGCCAAGTTACACTTGATTATGGACTCCCCTCTGGGGTCCACTCAAGCTGATATGTTCCTCACTTACCTGGTACTATATGTTGCGCTCTACACCCTTGCCTGGGGTACTTTTAGCACAGGCGCTGTTTGAGGTGTCTTCTTCCCTTTCTCTTAATGGCTAGTTCCCTAGCAATGCGGGTTTGCATCCCACATCACCTTGCTGGGAATGAGAGAGTTACAGACACTCTCTTGACAGATAAGTCCACTATCAAATAGATTGAATATCAGTTGCTTTTGATTTTTGGCCTAATTATATCCACAGATTTTAGATAATTTACTGGGTTTGGGTCTATCTGGATTGATCCATGCAAAACATTAAGATCTTGTCAAGCATAGTTGCCAACAAAATTGAGGCATCTGATAGTTGATTGTTGATTAACTATTAGGTGCACTGATTTGGATTGTCAGGTTTGATCACTAACTGATTGTAAATTTAATCAGCATTTGTGAGGCAAGTGATGCTTCCTGCAACTAGAAAAATGATCAGTTGGTTTGCAACCTGTTATAAATGATAAAGAGTCCCATTACCTAAGCAGGTTGCTAACCAAATGTAGTTGGTTTGCTGTGATTGAATAAAAACAATAAAGACATGTTTTCTGGCTCTTTACATTTTCAGGTCTCTGGTATGTCTGATGGAGGAATCCTTAGCCCTATGGAGAAGATCATTATCAGAAGAGACTTCAAAAGGGAATTCAATGGCAACAGCTACCATTTCATGGCTGAGGCTAACCAAGAAGTTGAGAACTAAATTTTTTATAAATAACATATCATTTTTTAATAATAAAGCAGATCATACTAAATCTAATTTAATACCAAGTTCAATTTATTTTTAGTTATTACTGTTGTAGTACAATAATTGTTGACTCTTTTGTGTGGTAAAGAGTAATGATTGGATGTCCTTAGGAGAGAAGCAGAACTTTTAAGTAGATCTTTGCCAACTCAGCATGATGAGAACTAAGGCTGAGAACCTCTGGTCTGAGAGTGGATTATTTTCAGTTGGGATAGGGGAAGAAGTCCCTAATTGCCAACATAATTAGTATTTTGTAAATCATTCCAAGTTTAGCGTTAAACTACCAATCAACTTGGTTTATTTATTTAACTACTGATAATAGTCTTCATACTATCATTACCCATCTATCTATTACTATCATGCAATGAAATTGTGCATATAACCAAACCTGTGCAGTCAACTTATGAAAATGATCAACAAAGCCAGATTAACAAAGTGCTCACTACAGGACATATTTGAGTAAGATAAACCAGATCATGATGTCATATAATGACAAATTAAGAAATCTATAGCACATAATTGGCAACCATCAATAAGAACGCCTTGAATTAAGCCAATTATGTAGAATTTGCTGCTCTAGAGGAGAGAGTCACTAAGATAGAGAAAGGAGTAGAGCCATGGGTGGCCTTGGAATAATGATGCCAGGCCATGGAAAAGCTGAGTTTTATGTCAAATCTTGGTGAAAAACTGATGAAGTTTGAGAGAAACCAGATCATCGCATTTATCCATCTTATTCTGACAACAGAATTGAAAAATTCCATAATTTTGGGACCATCACTGAGATGGGATTACCAGCGGGGGTTGCCAAGAATATCAATTTGTTGGTTATTTGAGAGAAAATCACTGATCTGATAACAAGACAGCAGGAGGAGGTGCTCAAACTATCTGAAATTATCATGAAATCTTCACTCAGGATGACCACAATTTGGGATGTGTGTGAAGAACATAATCCATAAAGTTAACGTTGGGAAAATTTTCCAATATTGATGAGACTAATCTGAAGGTTGAAGGCAACTGAAATGGTAATGGAAGAGGAAATTAGCAAACTAGTGGAGCACAGGCTCCTAGTTACATTATCAAGCCCCTGGGCAAGCTCTATATTGATAGTTAAGAAGAAGGACAGCTCTAATTAAGTGGTAATTGACTATTGAAGATTGGATAAGATAATTCATAAGAAAATGTATCCGCTACCACAAATTGATGATGCATTAAACCACCTGGGAGAAGCAAAAAATATTTCTTCGTGATGGATCTAATATCAGGATATTGGCAAATTAATTTGCCAGCTGAGGACTAAGAGAAGTGCACAATCATAACCGCGCAGGGGCTGTACCAACTGACTCAGACGCCCCAAGGTCTTTGTAATGTGCCTGCAACGTTCTAAAGAGCCATGGACGCCATATTAAATGACCTGAATTTTTCTTGCATCCTGGTGTAGTTGGATAACATAAATATGCTCAGTAGAACTTTCACTGACCATTTAATCCATTTGGAAGAGGTCTTTAAGAGACTATCCACAGCCAATCTGATGATCAAGACGAGGAAGTGCCACTTATTTAGAAAAGATTTGGAATATCTGTGGTTTGTCATTCAATCCAGTGGGCTGCAGCTTTATACCAGGAGATCAAAGCCATAGAGCGGATGGTTATCCCAAGGAGTGTTCAAGGTATCCAAGTGTTTCTTGGAATGGTCAGATATTAAAGATTCATATGAGATTTTGTAAAAATTGCCAAGCCCCTTTTACATTTGCTGAAGGATCCAAAGAAAGGATTTTCATGGAACAAAGAGGAATAATATTCTTTCAATGCTTTATGCCAGTACCTTATAGATTCTCCAGTTTTAAAATATCTAAATTTTAATCAAGAGTTTCTAATACAAACTGATGCTTTGTTGATGGAAATTGACACCATCCTAAGATAAGTGGATGAACTCAGGGACAAGCATCTGGTAGCTTTTGTGAGCTGGACGTTATCAGCTACATAACGGAATTACACCATTACTGAGTGTGAATGCCTGATAGTGATTTACGCCTGTAAACAGTTTAGGGTGTATACCCACAATAAACACTTTAGAATAATGATAAACCTCTCCTCCCTGTGCTGACGGAATAATCTTTAAGAACTATAAGGACGTCTGGCACAATGGGCAATGAAACTTCATTCTTACAAGTTTTAAATTGTCCACCAAGCAGGAGCTGCCTATAAAAATGTGGACAGTTTATCAAGGTTACCAAAGGTCCAAGTGGTACACCATCAGGATGATGAAATATTACAGAAGATGGTCATTGAAGAGATTGGGAATGAGCCCTAAGAAATCCAAGGTGCACTTTGAAAAGTGATGTAAAACACTGAAACCAAGGTTGAACAAGTTTTAAAGACTATCAACGGAAAATAAATGCTATTTTCAAAAATATCATAGATAGTGAAAATAGTTCAAGCCACACATAAGGTTGTCAGGCATGGAGGCCTGAGGAAGACAAATGACCACATCTGCCAGTATTATTACTGGGAGTCTATCAACTATGATGTGGCTGATTATCTGGCTTACTGCATGGAGTGCCAGTTGCATAAACCACACAAGAACACTACCAGATATTGACTGGTCAACCCAGGTGTTGAGTTTTTGACTGGGCCTAATCATCAGATATTCAATAGGTACATAATAATGTTAGCATGCTTAAACTTATTATAGTCATATCAGATATCAGCGATTATGGATCAGGTATATCCTAAGTATATCCAAACTTGGGATTTGTGGCCTAGCAATTTCACTTAATAATATTTGAATATGATGACATGGGCTCGAGGGCTTTGTTGGTTAGGTCAAACTTAAATTAAGTTTTGACTTAATGTCTTGGGCACGTGGGCTTTGTTGGTCTATGTCAAAATTAGTTTTTAATGTCAGTCACGTTTCTGATCAAATTAATTACTAATTAGTGATATGAATCGCCTTGGTATGTGCTGCCAATTGCATGTGAAAGAGAATAAGTTCAGATATTTGCAGACGCATCCAAAACGCCATCTTATGAATGATGATGATGTTTACACCGAGACCTGAGGCTGAGTATGATGCCCTGAGTTGAAGTATTTGTAGACGTTCTTACAAAAATTTTACATTTTTCTTTGGCCAAGTGCCATTGAAAATGAGACGTCATGGGTAAGATGTGGTGAACGTTGAACCCTATAAATTACCCTCAAGTTGATGCTAATAAAATAACATTCAACTACTATGACTAGTTTATAGTCTAACATATAAGCTTTTTGAGTTTAAAAACTTTAATTTGTATTAGTCAAGAATTACTTGGGATCAGTAAGATCAGGGCATCGTGCCATCGTCCAAGTAACAACAGGAGAATACAACTTTGAAGTGCTATTACCAAGGAGTTACATATTAAACTATAGTCACTGTCTAGTATATTGTCCTCATACAATAGACACTCAAAACTTTACCATACCACCAGAGAAGAACCAGCCATTGAAATAAGACCAAAATTCAACACCTGGATTGGCTAGATTACAGTGTCCATTGACATAATGGGATTACTGAATATAAGCACTTCTGGTTTCAAATATATCATAGTTGCAATCAATCATCTAATGAGATGTGTCAATATGAAGGAACTATCAAAAGTGGATGCTACAAGTACCATTTAATCTATCATGGATCGAGATATTTATTGCCTTAATGCCCACAAGTCTTTTTGAGCAACATTAGAACGAATTTTACATCCTATGTGATCCCAAGGTTGAATGAAATAATGGGGATCCAAAGGAGTCATGTCAGGAACATATTAACTGGAAATTAATGAACTGGTAGAACAAGTAAATGGAATGCTGGTATTGACGTTGAGGAAGTTGGTCGCTGGAAAACTTCCAGGTGAGGAACCTACCTCAATTTGGTGAAAAATTCATACAATATTTGTCATTATATGGCAATGAGCAAAATGCCATTCAAATTGTTGTATGGAAAAAATACCCATTACCATTGATTATACATTTGGAAGTTGAACCAACATTAGGGATGAGTGCAGAGCAGTACCTACTTTGATTATTGAACATCCTGATCAAAATGCAATCACAAGAATTCAATATGACCTTGAAGAGAACGATCAAGGCCAAGACAACAAATGATAAGAACTGACCGCATTACTTAAATACCATGTAGGTGATAGGGTAGACTATTGCAATACTCATGGCTTTAATAGGAGAAATAAAATGGATGCACTGTGGTGGGTATGTTCAAGATTATTGCCAAGACGAAATGGATGCATATTCCATCAAAAAGAACATGGATGAAATGTTAGTGAACAGGGTCCATGTGGTGTACCTTGAACAATAGATCCATAAAAAATAATAATTTATTCCCAAAGGACCGCTGAACCAATAAGATGGTTATGTCCTGAGATTCTGGTTAAGTCCTAAAAAAGGGCTACTGAATTGAAATAAATGGTTAAGTCTTAAAATATAAGACCTCTGAACCATGAAAACTGGTAGGGCAGATTATACCTAGGAACTAGTTTAGGGAATGATTAAAGAAAATATGGACCACTGAACTAAGTAAAGGTCATGTCCCATAAAAAGAATAAAAAATAAAAAATGATAAAATATAAAAAAGTAGTATAAAAAAACCATAAACATAGCATATTTTATAATTTTTATTTGTGATCTTCAACTTGAGGATGATTCTGCCTATGTCACCTCTTGGGGGAGGGAGGATGTATGACAGTAGTAGTGAACAAGCCATTGAAATCTATTGGGATCAAACACTAGCAAGAGTTAGATTCACCCAGAGCCAAGTTCTTTAAGAAGAAGCTGATCCTTAAGAGAACGCAACCAAGGGAAGAAAATAAATATGTCAGTAATAGCCAAATGTGATACTCTGGATTGGGGAAGAAAACAGAAGATAAGGAAGAGGCAGTCAGCAAACAACTCCAAATAATCCCAATATGGCACTGAATCCAGACTATTAGTATTATGCGCTTGTTGATGGGCTTCATCAAGGACGTTAGACATGTGAACTGGCATGAAGCAAGGGATATGGAAGGAGGTTGCCAAACCATGCCTACAATCAGAGCTATGAGAGAGAGATAGAAATTCAAAGCTACAGACAAGGTAGTCATGCAATGAGCAAATGGCATCATGAAGGCAACAGCTGTGAGCTTTTTATAATTGGAAACATAATGAGCAATGGAAGTTGGGTGAGGCCAGAAACATTGTGAACCACTGCAAAGGACTTGGACCACAAAATGAAGAGAGTAGGCTGCAGCATCTTGATTTAAGATGTTTGAGAGGTCAAAGGCATTTAGAGACTCAGTAATGGCCTTGATTACCCTGGTCCTTAAATCTCCATATAAAAGCTTAAAGTTTCTTGATTCTTGATAGTTATTTTGGACAAAAGTACCACTGGCTTATAATATTGGCTGAGCCAAAAAGGAACTCTGGAAGCAAATTGGATCTGGCATGAAACGACTGACATATATTGGATGGCATTGCTTCAATAGGCTTAATAATTATGATTGGATTAACCATGAAAGGAGCCAAATCTAGCAATGTCTCAAAGTCTAATTTAGGAACTGATGGAAGAGGGAAAATCAGCCACAATTTAGTCAAGATGGTAGCTACTCTGGTTATATCAGGATTAAATACCTTTTCTGATAGTTTAGTGGAAGGACTACCTACATGCACTTGACTTGGAGTATGAGTCCTGGGGGGACCATAAAAGAGATTTTTAAGCGTTACAACACATCAATCAGAAGAAGTGGGAATCTTCCTGCAGAAAGATTGTCCAGATATTGCTGATACCCAGAGGTAGACAAATTTGACATCTGATCTGGATGAGCTGGGAGATGTCAGAATTTTTATAATTGTCAACATTATCCACTTTAGTGTAGATTAAGCTCTAATTTACTCTAATTTTGGCACAATTAATTTCTAGTATATGAAATAAGTTCTTCAAAAAAAGAAAAAAATGCAAAAATGATATAAGCAAAAAAGTTATTTAAGAAAAATAATAACAGCAAATATTATAATCATTTTTAATTTTGCCATAAGAAAGAAATCAATGGTAATAACCTCTGACAAGATTGGGGAGGGAGACTAAGGAATCGAAGACGCTGAACCAAGATCCTGTAATGGACAAAAGGTCATATAGCCCTGACCAGGGGAAAACCAGCTTTCCAAAAACAGCATCAGAACAAACAAACCAGCTAGGACAGCATGGCAGTGGATCATGAGGACCACGCTCTCAGGAGGTGATAATGAGGAAAAAGGAAGAGAACCGCAGGCCAAAGTCTGTCATGAGAAGAGTTGTGTGCAAAAAGGATGTTCTCCGCTGCTAACTTGAAAGTACTTGACCTGGCCCAAGGTGGCATTCTCCTGTACCATCTTACTCTTACTGGAAATATAAGCAAGATGGGGATTTTTTTGGGATTTTTGACCACTTTTTCAGCTTTCTAGGTTATCTGATGGTTTGCTAGGGGATAAGTCCTGATAGCAGATAAATCAGATATTGGTTGATTTCACTTTTAGCTTAATATTGTCCCCAGATTTTAAGGTTCTTTCTGAGATTGATCCATTGGGATCAATCTGTGTAATTGCTTAATATCTTGTCAATAAGAGTTGCTGACGAAATTGAGGCATCTGATAGCTAATTGTTGATTAACTATTAAGTGCACCAATTGGGATCAGTCAGGTTTTATCATTGACTGAATGAAATTTAATAAACAGTTATGAGGTGAGTGATGCCGCCTGCAACTAGTAAAACAATCAGTTGGTTTCTGAACTGCTATAATGGGTAATGGGTCCCATTACTAAGTAGGTCGCTAGCCAAATGTGGTTAGTTTGCTGTGAATGAGAAGAAATTTTAGAGATGCGTTTTCTGGCTCTTCCCATTTTTATGTCTCTGGGATGTTCAATGGAAGAATCATTAGCCTAATGGAGAAGACCATCAATGGAAGAGACTTTGAAGGGAAATTCAATGGCAATAGCTGCTATTTTCTTACTGAGGCGCTAACCAAGTAGTTGGGCACCAAATTCCCCTATAAGTCCACTAGCATTTTATGATAATAAAGCAGATTATAACTATATCTTATTTAATATCAAGTACTAATCATCTTCAGTTAATATTGTTTTAGCACAATAATTATTAACTATTTTGTGTGGTAAAGAATAAGGACTGGATGTCCTTAAAAGAAAAGCAGACCTTTGAAGTTGATCTTTACCAACTCAGCATGATGTGAACTAATGCCAGGAACCTCGGAATCTGAGAGTTTATTAAGTTCATCCAGGATAGGGAAGAAGTCATAATTGTCAACATAATCAATACCTTATGTATCATTTCAAGTAGCCGTTGTACCACTAATTAACTTGGTTATTTAATTAACTATGTATAAAAGTCTTCATACTAGGTGGTGGAAGGTGAGTTGTTAGGGTTTATGGTTACCTACCTGAAGGTTGCAGGTTTAATTCCTGCCACACACATCAATTGGGGTGCCAGCTGAAGGAAGCTATTGGTGGTTATTAAGTCTAAAAACACAAAAACCTTATCCATGATGTAACCAGAAAAATCTGAGTCCTGATCTGGAGGTGGATAACTTTATTTGATGGAGTTGACCCTGCTCAGGTTTCATTTCTATACTTTCTTTTTTATTTTGGAAATGTTTATCCCCTGCTCAGTTTGTCTCAAATAAATAAGATAATAGTCATCATACTATTATTGCCTATCTATATATCACTATCAAGCAATGTGAATCGTGCACATAGCCAAACCTGTGCAGTTAACTTTTGGAAACAATCAACAAAATCAGATTTAACAGAAACAAGGTTATAAAGTCCAGATTTACAAAATAATGCTTGGCAAACAGTTCTGATATTAGTAAATTCGGATATTTATTTATTGGAAAGTCTGTCTAAAATGACATTGTGGAGCACAATTTATATATTGTTATATCTAAATCACTGAACTCCCTATGAATTTTCCCCAAATATTATAATTTAAGAAAGTTATAACATCAAGGGGCACTTAGTAACCTTTTCTAGTTTTAACACTTTGAAAAATTTGCTTCTATAAAGGGTGGTTAGACGAGCGGTTAAAATTGCTTCCACCCCTAGTGCAGGTTTTGAGTTTGAAACCTGTACTGGCTAGAAAACATTCTCGGGGTGGTATATTTGTCCCAAGGTCAACCCACCTCAAATAATTAAAAATTTAAAAATTTGCTTCTATATAAACTATCTTGTTAACTTCATTTTGAGCTCATGTTAATAACTGGGTCCTTAGGCTACTTTTCTTTAAGAAAGAGTATCAATTATTGAAGTCTGGCTTCACTGATGATTGTTACCAGAAATTAATTGCACATGTAAATTATGTGCACAATTCGCATTGCTTGATAGTATAATATATATTAGTGATAATAGTATGATGTCTTTTACTTTAGTTGAATATTAAACCAGATGTGGTCCAACGCTAAACTTGGAATGATCCATGGGATAAAGATTATGTTGACAATTAGGTACTTATTCCCTATTCTGTCTAAATTTAATCCACTTTTAGATTTAGAAATTCCTGGCCTTAGTTCTCATCATGCTGAGTTGGTGAAGATCTGCTATATAAAGTCTGCTTCTCTTCTAAGATATTTGATCCTTACTCTTTATTCAGTTAAAAGAGTCACAATTTTTGTACTACAACAATAATTAACTGAAGATTAATTGAACTCCTTAGTTCCATTTGCAATCTTAACAAATCTCAAAAGTCTTTAATAATGATAGAATGTTCCATTGCAAAAGATAAAGAAGTACTAACGTTGAACAACGGTTATCCACCAATCTTCTTTATAATAATTTTAACCTCAATCAGGTACCCACTTACATCCCAGTGATTTTTTCCTCACTTTAAGTACTTGAGACATAAGCTATGATTTCATGGCTACCTGCCATACAAGGATCTCGGTCAATCTTGCCAATTAATTCCTAAAACCTGTATCAACCCCAGGATGGGTGAAACTACAGTATGGTATGTTTTAACAAGTATGAACAGTCTCCTTTATTAATAAAATTATTATAGAATTTATAGGGAAAATTTGGTGCTCAAATCCTTAGTTGGCACCTCAGTCATGAAATGGCAGCCATTGCCATTCAATAACCTATGAAGTTCCTTAGGCAATGGTCTTCTCCATTGGGCTAATGATTCCTCCATTGGACATCCCAGAGACCTAAAAATGGGAAGAGCCAGAAAACGCATCCCTAAAATGTTCTGCTCATTCACAGCAAACTAACCAATTTGGCTAGCGATCTGCTTAGTAATGGGACTCTTTACCCATTATAGCAGTCCAGAAACCAACTGATTGATTTACTAGTTGCAGGCGGCATCACTCACCTCATAACTGTTTATTAAACTTCAAACATTCAATGATAAAACCTGATTGATCCCAATTGGTGCACCTAATAATTAATCAACAATTTAGCTATCAGATGCCTCAATTTCGTCAGCAACTCTGATTGACAAGATCTTGAGTATCTGCACAGAATGATACCAATGTAATACCAGAAAGAACCTAAAAATCCGCGGAAATTATTAAGCTGGAATTGAAATCAATTATATCTGATTTATTTGCTAGCAGGACTACCCTTAGCAAGCCAGCAGATAACCTAGAAAGCTGGAAAGATGGTCAAAAATCCCAACAGCCCATAAGTGTTACCCTAGAATTGAGTTGAACTTTTGTATAACTTTGTTATGTCCACAGATCCTTTGCATGCTGAGTTACTTCCTCAGGAACATTATTCCATATGTATTTTGATTTTCCTTAATTACTATCTGTATTAAATGGCTATATTTTACATATTTAAAGGACTGTCAAGATGTGGCAACTGCACTAGTTTTCAAGGATCCTAACACTTAGCTTAACTTACAATGCTTCCTGTATAGATACAGAAAGAACAATCTGAGATGAGAACATATTAGAGAAACTATGACCTTTTCTTAAGGTTTAAGCAACCGTTGCTTAAAAAACTAAAATAGTACTAGTAAAAATCTAGTAATACCAATAACAAGTTAATTTTGTTAGTGATATTATTTTTCCTATAAATTTAAGCAAAAATTGTCAAATAGATTCTTACTTACTTAAATATTGGCATCAGTTGCCAATAATCAATCTTACTACTATTCATTGATCTTCAGCATTCACACGATATTGGTCAGAAGTTCTAATAGCTTGATTTCTCAAACATTTGCAATTGTTCCCTCAAGTCTGATAAACTAAAACTATAAGGAGATTATCCCTAATGACTCATGAAAATCTGATCATCAAATTATTTATAATTTCTAATTTGTAGCTCCATTTTAGAAGCCTACAAAACCATCAACATAGCTCCTAATGATTAATTGCTAATTTAGAGCTTCCTCCTCAGAAGCCTAAAAACCAATACTAGTGAATTAAATTGGGGATCATCCATGATAAATCAGCACACTAGTATAAAACATGGTGGAAAAGAATAAACTGGTTAAAATCCAAAACATCCCCAACTTAACTAGACTAGCTTCTTCCAAAGTGACTTCTGATGTAAACTCCATTGCACAACACTCATATCCTAGAGGTGGAAGAAACTCAATGGCATTATACGATGCCAAAAACTTACAACTCAAAGGGGGAATTAGCTGCTGGAATTTGTAGCTGATAAAATAATGGTAGAGCTGAAAAATATTGATTTGCAACCCTTGTCAAAGAGAATGATGGCATTAAGCTACAAATAAAGTTAAAACTGGCAATTTTTATATTAGTTAATTGATTATGTAATTTTCAAGAGAGAATATGTAACTATCATTTCTGGAGAGGTCCAGTGTCAGGTAAACGGTAGATAAAATTGATACTGGCTTGCCAGTTGAGGGTGTATGAGCACCCAGAAGATAAACTAGAATGACAGGGCATTATTATCTGAGTAACTTGATAATTAGGTGTGAGGGAAGCAAACAGAGGATGACTCCTGGTGGCTGACATAACTACCAACTTGACAAGCAATCAAATAATGGCTCCTGAGGGCCCTGAGGATTTATAAGCAAGAGACTCATCATGTATAACAGTGGGGCCAGGGTTTGCCGCAGGGCCACTAGTGATAGATCAGGTGGCAAGGTCACAAAACTTCACCCACTGGATAGATAAGATCAACATCATAGACATGTCTTTCCACCATAGAGCGCTGGCAAATGGGAATAACCTAACAGGTCACACATATGATATCCCCTGTCAACAAATGTAAGGAGCAGCGTGGTGAGAATAGCCACTAGTGGCAATTGTGAAGCAACCTGAGAAACATGGTCTAGGGCTGCTGAGTCAATAAACTTTTTGTAAAATTTATAAAGTAAATTTTTGGTTGATAGCAGGACAGTTTATTGAAAAAAACTAAAGTAAAGAACTGAATGACAACTGTTCAAGTGAGGGACAGTTGCCTTAAGGCCCTGAGGATAGGGGAATAATGGAAAATACATAAATTAAGGGGTTACAAACCCAACTATTTTGGCGGAATGAAATCTCACAACTAGCTTGATGCTGAATTGGCCTTCTGATGGCCATCAACTTCACTCAAGTTTCAATACTAAAAATTTCCTTTAAATGTGAATCTGCCTGGTTAGGCATCACTTTGTTTGGTTGCAACTGGGAGCGCCCATGGTCAGGGCATGGGGGCCCTGTCCCACTGGGTATTGAACGGATTTCCCACATTCAATTTCACCAAGTTTTGTTCCCCTATTTGTTTGGATTTCTCACCCTATTTGCGCAACCTGAAACGACTGTTGGGGTTGATTACCCTAATTTCTTAAAATACTTTGCCCCCCTTGGCAGGCCATAACATTGGTGCTGGAGTGGCACGTTCACCCTTGCCATGTGGCCAGAAGCATTTTACCACCATGACCTCTGCAAACACATCCTGATTTGCTTGGGAAGCTCACTTTTGATTAAATATGGTGGGGGAGGAGGAACCCTCAAAGGGTAGGCCAACACCCATCATTTATCCACCACATGGGTGAGATTACCTTGAATGACAAGGGATACAGCTGCCTTTTTTAGGCCCTTTTTTGTGAGAAAAGGGAACACCATTTGGTTAAGGCGCATGGGAGCTCACTTGGACTTACAGACTGTGTGATGCAGATTAAGATTTTAAACTTTGGTGTTGCTATTTACCAGATACAGTTTGAATGAGTATGAGCCATTGCATTTACATTACAAACAGGAAATAGACTCATTTACTAAATTTAGTATTACCAAAAATGGTAATATACAGCTGGTGTCAAAAACTTGAGTTCATACTTACTCAAGGTATATAATTACCATGAATGGTAGTATCATACTATTGGCTAAAATCAATTTCAGGCCCATAAATTGATTTAGGCCACTTCCCAATTTTTTATTAAAATTAGTGTTTTCTCAATAAATCTTTAAATTGAACATCTCCTATATATTGAATTAAGGCTATATTCTATTTATTTATTATATGATACCTTTTTCTGACCTCAAGCGTTAAATCTACATGAGGTTTTATGGGTTTTAGTCACAAGCTATGAAGGTGTTATCATATTACTGGGTTTAATTACATTCCTTTTGTTAATAGTATATTCTTAGAAGTTTAGATACATGTTCATTATAATAAACACCTTTTTTAATCATATTAATAAAGTAACATCTTTCACAAATTTCTGGCTTTATTAATGTTAACTCTATATAGTGAATTGTGATTCCAAATGCAGTTACTTTGTTATAAGGTTCATAATTTGACTTCCTGTTATCTGCAGAGGTTGAGAGAGTTCTAGTTTGCTCTGGAGTAGCTGCTTATATGTACAATTCCAAGGTTTCAACATGGTTAGATATGCTTTGGAACTATAAGAAAAATTCCTTTGTTTTCAAGAAATATACCCTCTTATTTGCCTGTTGGTGCACCCTGAGAAAAAAACAGGTAATTTTTTTTGTTAGTGGCTCAATCCTAAATATTTGCACCCTCTGAGCAAGTAAGCCACTTTGTCAATTCCAGCCAAAAAGAGATTCACCATTATTGATCAGTGAAAGGGTAAGTTTTATACATGAGAGTCAATTTGGGGAATGGTAAGTTTAACCACTGGTGACTAGAGACAGTTTAAGCTTTGGGTTCTCACTTCACTTTTTCTAGAAGATCAAAAATTGTATATCATTCAAATCATATATTTGGTATGATACTAACTCTATAACTTGCTTATTGAAAGGACTCTCTTTTGACTGGGTTCATATTTTAAGTTGGCAAATCAGGCCATTGGGAGACCTGATCATTACAATGACAAAATTGATTTTCATAGCCTTTATGGCTTACCATGATAAAAAATTAAGATAAGTTTAAGTGATAAAAAGGACCTCAACAGTTATCTGTATTATATGATTGAATTGAGAAGAATATACAAGTGACTTAATAAAAGCCACCTTTGAGCTTCTTAGTCTCATTTTAGTATTTAGACTAATTTCATATATACTTATAATTAAAATACTAGTTAATTATAAAGCAAATATAGAGTTTGTTGAAAAACTAAACTAAACTAAACTAAGTTACACATATTCCTACTATAGCCTTATTATCTTGATTCTCAATTAAAAAAGAACAAGGACACTTTTTATATCTGACCAGATTTATTAAAAGTATTATTGTGAAACTAAACTCACACTTTTTTGTTTAGGTTTATCATCCAGTAAATTAATTATACAGACTTTGGTGCAAGTAATCACTAGCCTGACATATCTAAGCTAAATCCATATTTTATATTGGTGATAAAAATAAAAATCAATAAATAATATATAATCTATAGATAAGAGCTCATCTCAACTGACTTGATAGAATATCTAAAAACTAGAAAAGCTACATATTTTAAATTTTAACTAATTTTCTATTCAGGGGGTGGAAGGCGAGTCGGTAAGGGCGTACGGCTACCAACCTGAAGGTTGCGGGTTCGATTCCCGCCCTTCGCACATCGATCGGGGTGCCAGCCAAAGGAAGCTATTGGCGGTTAGTAGGTCTAATAACACGAAAACCTTACCCATGGCGTAACCAGAAAATTTTGAGTCCCGATCCGGAGATGGAAAAACTTTCTTCGACGGAGTTGACCCTGTTCAGGTTTCATTCCTTTCTTTCGGTAATGCCTGTCCCCTGGTCGGCTTGCCTCGGTTAAATAAAACTAATTTTCTACTTCATAAGTGCTCATTATTTTTTTATTTTTTTGTATAAAACCACAATATAGAACCCATTTTATATATTTTTATTTTAATCATTTGCCTTTTATAAACTCTCCTGAAACCTAAATTGCTCCATTTATAGAAAATGCCATATGAGCAAATAAACTTTGACTGGAAGTAGATCATTGAATTTACTGATTAAATAAACAGTTTTTGTAAATAAGTTTAATTTTACTTGGGGTTATTACTTTACAATATACTTTCTGTTGTTCTTTGAGATGCTATACTACTTTTAAATTAGAGAGTATAAGCTGACTATATTTAGATGTGAATAGATATAATATATGACCTATATATCTAATCATAAAATATATTTTTATTCTTTAATACCTAGTGATCTTCTCATACCTTTTCTAAGATAAATTTTATATACTAAAAAGTATTTTTAGGATGGGCTTTGTAGTGTGGAAGACAAGCACACTACTGCACAGGCTATAATTCCTCCTTGAAAATCCTTCAATACTACTTGATTGCTTGACCTCTGTCCCCTGACAAGGGAAATTTTATTAAATATCATACAGAGAGCTATATAATATTCAATTCCTACAGTTCCTAGTCAGAGAATCTCTAGTCCAAGAACAATGACTTTTACTATATATAAGTAGATAGATTATAAAAAGTTTAATATTAATAATAAAGTTTTAGTACTATTTAAAGTACCAGGGGAGAATCAAGAATGTGATGAGGGATAGGCGCATACCATGTAAAGGGTAGAGTAGATTCAGAAATATAGAAGGTGATGGCATAGTCCAAGTTCAGAGTTAAAAATTCAGGATTCATCAGTGAGTACCAGATTGAGATCAATAATGGTAGCACAATAAAATGATTCCTGTTATTTACAATTAAAAGGAGGGCAATAAAAATAAGATATAATGGGTGGTATAAGGTTGTTGTTGAGGTGACTAGAGGAGTTAAACACTAAATATAACCTTGGGCTTAATATCAAGATAATATTAAATCTGCACTGGAATCCTTCCTTATCTCATTGGCCAGTGGAGCACTAATGGAGCCATTTTTTCCAGAATTTGTTAGGCTGTAAACTTGGCATTAATAGGGGAAATTGCTTAGCTCTTGAAAAAACTTTGTTATTGATTTTGAGAGTTAGGACTGATAAAACATCACTTGATAAATCTTAAGTATTTTAGGCTTTAATTTGAAATAATCATTGAATATTAAATAGATTTTGATGTCAATAGCAGTAATATATAAATCAGCACTGATTAAAGTAATAAATTAGATTTTAACACCCAAAGTTGAGGCTTCACTAGAGCAATTTTTAACTGCTCATATATTAAATATTTAAACAAAGCTTAAAAATTAAAGATTTATAAAATAAGGCTCTGATTATAAACTTCCCATATCTTTCTAGCAGTATTTTACATATAATATTTATTACAATTTATTTCTAAAAACAATTCTAATAAAATTAAAAGTCTAAAAATGCAATTTAATGGAATTATAAGATATTTAGCAGCAAGGTAGAATATAAACAGTTAGGATACTATACTGAAAGTATATGGGGATATACTTTTTATACTTTATTTTTTTGTTGCATTTTTAGTTAGTAAAGTCAGTGAAGACCTAATATGCAGGTTTATTGGGTTCAAACCTTTTTAACATATTAAAGTAATTCTTTCATTTTCAATTAAATTAATTTCTTTACTATTATTTTTAAGCATATCAAAGTTGGCATTTATTTATTTATATCAAATAAAGTTAAATTAGTCTAAAATTTTATATTCTGTTTAAAAGTGCTTTGTTTGTGAATTTAAAGCAGATTTCTTAAAGTATAATTATAGTTGTTGATTGCAACAAGATGTGTTAGAAAAAAACTAAGTAAGTAGCATTATTTTACATCTTGATTAAAGCCTAACTGTTATTTGAAAATGTACATCTATGTTTAGAATTTTTAACAATAAGATTAGACTATTTATTATATTAAATCTATGATATCAATAATTTCTACTTATATAAAAAATTAAACCTCAGAGCTACGTTTTGATATTACTTATAAAGCACACATAGGATTAATTCTATATTTTTTAGTACTGTTTGATAACAATATGAGGGGATCTTTTTTTCTTTTTTTTTTTTAGTACTAGATGGTCCCAAATATGAGGGGATCTTTGACGCTATTAAATCTACACTTCAGTTATATTGGTTTATGAACATTAACTAGCAATTTATTTAAACTGTTAACAAGTTTAGCTCAACAGATACTTTGTAGAATTAATCTTAGATATATTTTTGGTAATTAATTTTATATTCTTTCATATTTGTACTAAGTTAAAATAGTACTTTTAATAGACAAAAAGTAAAAAATCATATATGTGTGAGTTAGATTGAATGTTCATAGTTAATGATTTTATCACAATTTCAAAACATATTAGTTATGAACAAATATTTAAGTTATTGCTATTTAACTAAAATAAACTAATTATCTGTTACATAAATATAATAAATGTCTTTACAAGCTTAAACATAACACTTATTAGCTGGGTAACATGTTCACAAGTGCTTTATAAAAGATAAAATAACTATTTTCTGTATAAGTAATACTTTTTAGCTAATTGCAGAAATTATATGTGACAGAAATATTTTTTAGCCATTTATATTCTAAGAAAATTTTTTATAGTGCAGATAAATATTTTATATACTTTCAACTGATAAGTTTGGTTAAGAAACTTGTGTATTGGTTAAAATTATACTTTATCTAAATTAATGCTTTTTTTGATTCATAATTTATAACTTAAACACTAAAGCTTATATTATAAAGTTAATAATATAAATGTTGGCTTATAATTTCATAGTGACTTACAAAATGATTCTTATTTAAAGAGAGTAAAATAATATAAAAATTTCTTAACTAAGAACTACTAGAAATATTGAGTCAGCGCACATTTACAACCTAGTATATCTTATCTTACTAGTGATATAAATATATATATATATCTTACCATATATAGATCATTGTATGTATGTATGTTTTACCTAAGGTTGGGGAACCATGAGAACCTTCCATCTGGCATATATAATAATATTAAAAATCATAAAAAAGGCTCCCTAAAGCAAAAAACTCATCCTCCAACATATCAGGAAGTTTAACTACCCTGATATAACTGAGTGTGACTTCCAATTGGGGTAAGGTTTCATTTCACTAAATATCTTATCTATACTGTTAAAAATCTGATAGAAGGGGAGCAGAGGAACCGTGGGATGAGGTCAATGTTGGCAAGGTATGCATTATCAAGTAAATTACCTGAAAAAGACAATGTTTTAATGTTGTTAGCTAATGATTTCACAGCTTCAATGTAGGTGGATGGTAGATTAACTAGTGCAGTTTTGGAACTCTTAGTAGGCTTGTCAGACATTTTCCCTCTCAACTGCAGAGGAAGAATGTCTTGGGTCAAAATTAGCCTAGACGGGGAAATGTCAGCCATTTACAAGTTTGCAATGTGCCAAAAAGCAATTTAAATAATGTTAATATTAATGTCAAGGATATTGGCCAAAAAATTCTGGCTAATTATTGGTAAAACCCCATTAATTGGGGTAACACCATTTCAAAACCTGCATGGGCACTAAATGTAAAATTGAACAGCCAGATTACTCTGACCATACAATGGACTTTGGGGCAACCAGCGGAAGGTACTCCCCCAACCATAACCAAGTCTTTTAAAGCACCTACATGGTGACCCTCCCTTTTATAGGCATGGCAGAGGTCCCCCAAGGTGAAAGTATTTTATCTACTGGTGATTAATTTTAAGTATATCAAAATATTACTGCATGGGTACATTATTCCCCAAAACCCTATCTCAACTATCATTCTTCCAAAAAGAGTAACTCAAATTCCCACAATCTGATAGGAGAGTATACCATATTTTCTATTTCAGAATGCATTGAAGATATTCCAAAACTATCCTCAAATTCCCTCTGACCCTCAAAACAGTTTAAATATTGATTAGCTGAATATCAAGGGGGGTCACTTTTCTCTTTACCCCAACGCTTCTGATAAAAATCATAAAATCCAAATTTCATAGCAGCATTTATAATTAATTTATTAAGAAACTTTTGTGGGTCTCAATAGTGGAAGCACCATCAAGTAAAAGAAAGTTGGATTCCTACAAAACTTAGCCTTAGGGTTAAATTTAGAGGCTTATACCACTGCTATAACATCTTTAGAAGCTGCTACACCAAGGTTTTAGATATAATGTTTCCAATCCACATCAAAGTCAGCAGGGAAATTAGGTGGAAAGAGACCTTCTACAAGCTTCTCTGAGGCATAGTAAATTGCCATCCTTATTAAAAAAATTCATGGTGCTGATCTGCATCAGATACCATGCCTTGTGTACTCATCTATGTTCTCTTATCTGGATTTGTTTATATTTTGTGAGTAGATTTATCATTCTAAACTTTGATAAAAAATTCAGCTAAAATAATGTATTGGTTCAACCAGATTGTTATCATTATCAACTTTTTAAACGCCCACCATGGATTGAGAATAGGAAGGGAAGGGATTTCCTGCAGAAGTGAAACCACCTTGGGCGCAGATTTTGGACATATTATTTGTCATTGGCCATCATGATCAGCTGTTTCACAGCTTGAAGTTAATTTTAAAGTTTTGTTTGATCTTATATTTAATTAATTTCCAGCATTTGACTGATTAACTATGGATGGTTTCAAATTATAATTTTTGATCTAGGATTTTATTCCTGATAAATTTTAAACTTACCTTTGAAAACAATTTTTAAGCATTAAAGATAAGAGTGAGCCCCAATGTGAAACTTTACTCTCAACCTCCATTTGGGATTGTCTGGGTATTGAGCTGCTTCTGACTTGGAGCGTCTAGGCAAGTGAGGGCATTTTGCCTTTAAGTGGTCCATTCAAAATTAACTGGACACACCACCCAGCCTTTTAACTCAAGCCCAGAAGGGAGATTCAGGTGCTAATGGAATGATGGCATGGGGAGGAATCTTAATGCCATGCAGACAGCAAGTTAGAATTAGACTAGCCTGCCAGCCTAGGTGCTGGAGCACCCAAATGGCAAACCAGAATGCCCAAGGCACTGATGCTGGTACAACAGATATGAAACTAGAGAGGATTTCACCCAATAACTGCCAATGAGCCAGAATTTCATACAGGCATATAATAAAGTACCAGACAAATATGGCCATTAACCCCAAGGGGTGCATGATTGCCAGCGGAAAGGGAGGTTTATCTTTCAACATAAAAATCTAAATTTAGGGAAAGTTTTTTAATAAAAAAAGAAAAATTGATCAACAATTTTCTCAGTGCGATGCAACTGTTTAAATAGTGGTTGACTGATGAGGAAACAAGCCAAGATTGGGTCCCTCAAGTTTGATCTAACTGGCAAATATTTGGGAATGGGGGCAAATAAGCTCAATGGGAACTGACATCAAAGGATTTGGTGGCAGGCCGAGTTGATGTCAATTTGACCTCAAACGCCTGAACTGAGACTCAACTATGTTTCTTGCAGTTGGCGTGATGGCGTCTGGCCTGACAAACAAAGGGAATCCCCCAAGGCCACCCCACATAGGGGCAGTCCCAGTTGGTTGGGAACGGGTTCAGGATGCCCACCCTGCCCATGCTTGGTCGCTGGGCCATCCATTTAGTCAAAAGTGCTGTATCAGTCACAACTTTCAATATGCCAGATGGGAGCTGCACGATGAGGATCATCCCTAACAATTTCAAGAGTAGGTAATTTCTACAATCAAACTGCTTACCAAATCAAAACTGTTGGTGATAACGGCCAATAATCCAATCTTCATCCCTTTTTGACTATGCAAATTCTGTTCGTTGGGCTTATTTTTGGCCAACTTTGGACTGATTGACTTCAATTCAGCGATCTTGGCGCAAAATTTACTTAATCTGGCTATTGAGTTCAAATGAGGTGAGTGAAGGTACTGGGGGAGGGATCCAAAGAGGGAAGGCTGTTACCCAGCACTCATCTACCATGTGGGTGAGGTCTCCCTGGGTGATGGGGGGTACAGCCACACTCTTTAGTCCCTTTTTGCTTGAAAACAGAAAGAATGACCAATCTAAGCACAGGGGACATTCCACTGGACTTACACTTATGGGCAAATTCTATGTGATGCAGAATAATGGTAGCAATTGCACTTGGTACTGCATAACACTTTGTGCCTGTGGGGCCACGAAATTAATTAATGGGGTCCTTCTATACTGACTAAGGCCCACAAGCAATTCCTCAAAGAGCTTCTGGGGAAAGGTGGAAAGGAAGAACTGCAAGCTTCATGATCATTATTGTGTCATTTGGCAACCAAGTGCAGATAATGGGAATAAGCATATTTTATAAATGAATTTATCAGGGATGCTGCCACTGCAGCTTCCTTGGTGGCAAAGATCAAATTGAAATAGCCCCTGAATGGGCAAAAATCAACAAATCCAGCAGAAGCAAATGCTTCCATCACCATCTCCAGAATTTGATAATCAGCATATGGAAAGAGCCAGCTGTATTTGATGTTAGGACAAAGCTGCACAGCCACATGAAGTAATTTAATATTGTTATCATAAGTAGGCTGTATCTGAGACAAATGGAGCTCCAAATCCTTTTGCAAACAAGCATCCAATCATGTTGGAAGAGTGGTTGATCCAGCCCTTGTGACTTTGGTGATGAGTGATAGACACACAGTGGAGCCTGCCCACTGCCCCATACTGGAGCAGCAGCTGGAATCAATGAAGGCATCATGACCAACGACTGCTGAAAACCTGATATTTGAAATAAACAAAAAATTATTAAAAATTATTAAATTGATTTGACTATATCTGTTGAATTAGAATTTAAAGTAACTGTGCAGGAAATAAAGGTTGTATTTATGTGTGTATGTTTTATTAGAGGCAAGGGGACCATGGGGCCCTTCTTGACGACATAAAAAATAAATGAAGGATGAAAAAGGAGCAAAATATGCTAAAAAACCTGTTTAACCTCTAGCATGCTAGACCAGGTTCTCCTAGCCTAGCATAGCTGAGGGGGAAGAGGGGCAAAATGGGTGTTTGAGGGAACGTGCAAGTGCAGATAGGAATTGAGTAGGCGTATCACCTGAATGTGGTTGGAGGTTGAAAATAGTAATATTAGACTAATCAATAATATTAGCTGTGTTTAACGCATTGATATAATCAGTCAGTTGATTTTCAACATGCAAAAGTAAACTGGGCAGATGAATAAAATCATTCTTGTCTTCAGAAGATTAACCACTATTAAAACCACACATTTGTGCAGCTTGCATAGTTAATTCAATGGCCTTATGGCCCGTCACAATAATATCTTGTTTTACAGCAAAGGGAAATTGATCTGGAAATTTAGGTCCCAGAAAACCATTTTTTAATGGTCCCAGCATAGCATGAATACTACGCTGCTATAGGGTAGATTCTGGGGCAGCTGTTGCTTTGGTCACCATCTTGAACAGAGGTTTGTATTGTGGGCAGCCCTTTTTTGGGCTAAAACGATGATCAGGAGCTGACTCCGATGAAATATTCAAAAAACATTCCATTCAAATACCAGATCCAGCCCAGGTGGGCAATCAAAGTCATCCACCCAGTCAAGAACGTCAAAAGGGTTTAGATTAAGCATGATTGGCCCAACAACAGATGACAATTGGACAGGAGGTGAGGTAAGAATTGTAAATTTTAAATTGTGGCTATTAGTGCTGACTGAGCTGATTAAGATAGCTTAGATTTGTGGGTTGACTTCTATTGATTAACTGATTTAAAATCAGCCACACCTGCAAGCTTTGAGGGAGAGGGTGGAAGGATCGTGCCCCATGCAAAAGTTTTGGTGAGGCAGCTGAAAAGTTGCCAGCAGCCAAGGAGTTGGGGGCTGAGCCCCCAACCTCCGTAAGGGCAGGGCACTTCTATTTTGAGTGATCTAACCTGAAACAGGCAGGGCAAACTGCCCACCCACCTTTGACGCAGGCCTAGAAATGATGGTTAGGGGTTGATTTAATAAATGAATGAGGTGGAATCACCTGAGTGATCCTACGATTGTTGGGCCAAATCATGGCAAATGCATGAGGGCCAGTGGGGTGTTTGGCCCTGTTGGGGACCAAAAACTGCAAAACAGGGTCTGCGCTGTAAATGGCCAACTCTTCCACCAAATCTTAAAAGTACAGCAGGGGGGAGATGGGTGGGCAAACCTGCAAATTGCACTATGAAAGTGGTATCTGTGGGCAAATGGGTACGAGTAGTGGGGGCGGTGTTGTTGGGATTTTTGCCCATATTCCCAGCCTGCTAGATTACCAGGAATCGCTAGGGGTAAATTCCATAAGGTGAGGTAAATTGGAAATTAGTTGACCCTGATTTTGGAGTAACTAAGTTTGAGGGATTTTGGGATATTTGTCTGGTCATATCTATCAGAGATTGATCCGGATGAATTTTAAGATCTCATTAAGTGGAGTTTCTGACGAAATAGGGGCATCTGAAAGTGATTAACTATTAGATGTACCAATTGGGATCAGTCATTTTTCATCAATGACTGATTGGGAATGTAAGTAGTAAGTTGCGAGGCAAGCGATGACACATGCAATTAGTGAATCAATCAATTGGTTCATGACCTGCCTTAATGGGTAACAAGTCCCATTACCTAAGCAAGTCACTAGCCAAGTATGGTTGGTTCACTTTGATCGAGAGGAAAACTTTAGGGACACGTTTTCTGACTCTTTTCATTTTAGGTCTCAAGGATGTCCAATGACGGAATCCTAGCCAGGATGGGGAAGACCATCACTGCTGATATGAGGATGGGTAATTTAATGGCAACGGCGGCCATTTCAATGAAGAGGCGTCAACTGATTTTTAGATGACTGAATCCCCACTATATATTCTCTAGAATTCACTTATAATAAAAAACAAGTTCTATAGTTATATAGTTTCTATCCGATATAAAGTTCAAGCAGTAAACTTTATTATTTTTCAATTGTTCTTTCTTCTCAAGGATATTATTGCTGTGTGTGATAATTGGGAGACTCTTTAAGGAAATGAGTAAGCATTTGATTGGGGATATAGAGAAGAAGTAGAAACAATAGGGGATTTCTGCCAACTGTGTGTCAAACCGGAGAAACTGTAACTAGGGAATCTCAGAGAAGATTGGGTTAGACAGTACAATGGAACAAATCCATATTTTGAGACATCTCAGATATTTTGAGAAGATTACTGGCTGAGCATTGGGCTGAGATCTAAGAATTCCATTCAACTACAGATAATAGTCGTCATACTATTATCAGCCAATTATAGCAACAACAGTACAACGTGGACAAATTGCATAAGTTTTGAACCTGTGCAAGTAATAAGTTTATAGGGGTTATTGGCCAAATATTAACCAGACCCATAAATATTTACAAATTGGTGCTCACTACAGGGGTGTAGTTGAGTAGAAGAGCTTAGAAGGATGTCGTATAAAGACAAGTTAAGAAAACTATGGTTGGAGTTAGCAACCATAAATCAGAATACCTTAAACTCAGCGGATATTGAAACTTTTCAGCTTTGGAAGAATGAGTCACTAAGATGGAGGAAGAGATTAATAATGTCATGAGTTTTTTGAACAAGTTACTTGGAAAAGTAACTTCGTTAAAGATTAAAGAAGGGGACTTAATTTCAGAGGTCTTATATCTGAAAACAGAGCAGGAAGCAGATCGCGTTAATTTGAGAAATTTCAGCGCTGATATCAAGTGACTGATCAAGCAGGTCAAGGAGCTAAAAACTCACAAATCCAATTGTGAGCCAATTGTGGCAAGCAATGCCAAAGAAAGAAGTCCTTGTATGATAATTGAGAAGTTAAAGACCCCAAGAAATATTCCGCCCACTTTTGCTGCCATTTTGGAGATGACGCCTGAAGTCACTCCCCAAGTGAGCTGAGTGGCCAAACCTAGAGAATCAGCTAGTGATAACTTGGAGGAATTTAAGGCAATGCCAAATTGCCAACGTTCTATTGGGATAATGCCCCAGCATTTTTCTGACTGTTATATGTGACCATGTATGGCTACAGTGATTGTCAAAAGGCGTTGACAGTCATTAATTGCCTAGACACTGACTGTCAGAACTTAGTATTGCCCCACCTGGAGGGGGACAACTGGTCATATGTGGAGGCCAAGGTGGCCATCATGAAGAAATTTGGGAGCCCAATGCGCATATCAAAGCACAAACAGGAGTTTATGATAATCCAGTTCCATAAGGATGAATTTTTAGCAAGCTTTGCGGATCAGTTCTACCAGGAGTCGCAAATCCTGGTTGGAGCAAAGGTACTGGACGACTTTGATGCCAAAATTGCTAAAAAAGCGGCCCTTTAGCCCTATCATGATTTGCACCAAATGATGTCTTCTATGTTTGCGATGCAAATTACTACCTCTCAAATGGTAGATAATTTAAAAATTTTTAGAGCAACCTTTGATGCCCCAAACAGAAGTTTAAAACCAATCTGGTGCATAATTTAAATGCCACAAATGGGAATGAAGGTGCTAAAGAGACAAACAAATGAACTGTGCCAGGGAATAAGCCCAAAGAATCCAGACGGATGAATAAGAAAGAAAAGGTCTGCTACCAATTTAGTGGGAAGGGGCATTTCACTGTGAACTGCAAGAAGCCAAAGGATCAAATCAACGTGGTCCAAGAAAAAGAGTCAGCTGCCACCAAGGAATTGGGAAATGAGCCCGCAGCCTAGATGGGGAGCAGTCTAGAGCTTTGGAGAAGCCTGTTTAATCTGACATCATGAATGAGAAAATTGATATCAGTGATATGTTCGTGGATGAAGATGTACAGGATCAACTGTATCTTTTGGTCAATTTGGACTTAAATGCAGTGACCAGATCTGGGGCAAAGGGAATTGACCCCGAGATAATTAAGGAGGTTGCCCAACCATACACCCAACAACTGGTAGACAAGATTTGAGCTGCTAAGAGTCCTGATGAATTGTCTGAAGTCTGATTAGATGAGGCAAACCTGTCAATCCCCCTCAGCGCAATAAAGAGATCAATTTCTTATTTATCAGTGCAAATCATTCACACCCTCAATTCAGCTAACAATGCCGCTATACACTCAGTAAACACTATCTTACAATACTCTGAGTGTACATATATAGACATACAATTAAATCAAGTATGAGTGAGGGCGATTATTGACAGTGGAGCACCCATTAACATTGTCTTGACCAAGCTAGTAAAGAGGATGAAGATTTTGCCTGACTTGGAACACAAGAAGGAGTATGGGACAGCTGGGCCAAATACCACCATCTCATGTGGAGCATATAGCACTTTGCCACTACAATTTGGGTCTATGATGGTATCTGCGCCAGCAATAGTTTTGGCCAACCAAAGCTATGATATTCTGATTGGATAGACTTTCTATGTAAGTACAGAGTTAAATGTAACTTTGAGGATAATACATTGACCATATTGGGTCAGATGTTATCATTGGTATATCAGAAGGATGGAGAAGCTCCGCTGAATAGGAGAAACAACTTCATCAATTTAATATACAATGATGACATTGTCCCAATTTGATACCAAGTTAGTTGGACGGAAGCAACGAGAAATGCTGACAGAAATCCTAGAGAATCGGTGAATTCCACTGAGGATCAAGAATGAGAAGACCATACCACCAGGATTGCAGATGATAGTTGACACGGGATTGACATTGGAGATACCTGAGCTGTTGTATGGGGAGGTCAGAAGCCCATGGAAGAAGTCCAGAGTAGTGCCTTAGGTGGCTCCTGGGATAGTAATGCCAGGCCATGGAGAAATTCGAGTTCTCCTGGCGAATTTGAGTAAAAACTGATGAAAATCAGGAAGAAACAGATCATCTTGTTTGTTCATCTAATACCAACAGCAAAATTGAGGAGATTCCACGATTTTGAGACTCTTGATGAGATGGGATTACTGGCTGGGGTAACTGAGAGTATCAACCTATTGGTTGATTTATAGTAACTTGCTGATCTGACGGAAGGCCAGCAAGAGGAAGTGCTCATATTGTTCAATAAAATCGGGAAGTACCACTCAGGATGACCACAATTTGGGATGTATGAGAGATGTGATCAACAAGGTTGACACTGGGGAAAATTTGCCAATCAGGATGAGAATGATTCGATGGTCAAAAGTGGCTGAAGCAGTAGTGGAAGATGAAATCAGCAAACTAGTGAAGCGTGGGCTTCTAGTTCCTTCATCAAGTCCATGGGTGAGTCCAATTCTAATCATGAAGAAAAATGATGGCTTTAATCGGGTGGTGACAACTACCAAAAGCTGAATAAGATTATGAAGAAGGGTTCATATCCCCTACCAAGAATCGATGATGCACTGGATTGATTGGGAGAAGCGAAGTATTTCTCCATGATGGATCTGATCTCAGGGTATTGACAAATCGATTTGCCAAAAAAGACCAAGAAAAATGCACAATTATTACCAAGCAGAGGCTATAACAACTGAAGAGGATGCCCCAGGGTCTATGCAATGCTCCTGCAACATTCCAGAGAGCCATGGATGCTATACTGAGTGACTTGAAGTCTCCATGCATCCTGGTGTAATTGGACGATATCAATGTGTTCAGTAGGACGTTTACTGACCATTTACACCACTTGGAAAAGTATTCAAAAGACTGTCTACGGCCAGCCTGAAGATTAAGCCAAGGAAGTTTCACTTCTTCAAGAAAGAGTTGTAATATCTTGGATTTGTGATCAACTCTAGTGTATTGCAGCTGCGAGCCCAGAAAATTTGAGGCCATAGAATGGATGGCTGTGCCAAAGAGTGTCTGAGACATCCAAGTGTTCCTTAGGATGGTTGGATACTACAGAAGATTTATTTGGGACTTTGCCCAAATAGCCGAGCCCTTATTCCATCTGTTGAAGGATCTGAAAAAGAATTTGTATGGAATGAGGAAGTACAGGAATCCTTCAATGAGCTATGCTAATACCTAATAAATTCTCCAATTTTGAAATATCTGAATTTCAATCGAGAGTCATTATACAAACTGATGCTTCATTGACGGCAATTGGCGCCATACTAAGCCAATTAGATGAACTTGGGGATGAACATCTGGTGGCGTATGTGAGACAGACACTCTCAGCCACTGAGAGGAACAACACTATAACTGAGAGTGAATGCCTTATGGTCATTTACGACTGTAAACAGTTTTGGGTGTACATCCATGAAATACACTTTAAAGTGGCGACAGACCACTCCTTGTTGCGTTGGATCTACAATTTGAGAGAACCAGAAGGATGACTGGGAATTGGGCACTTAAGCTACAAGATTATGATTATGAGATTGTCCACAGAGCTGGGGCTTCTCACCAGAATGTGGATGGCTGATCATAGTTACCAATGGTCCAGATGGTATACCCACAGGCAGATGAGTTATTCCAGAGAATGGTTGAAGAAATTGGGAACGAGCCCCAAGAAATACAAGGTGCACTTCAAAAGCAACAGAGGAAATTGAGACTATGGATGGACAAGTGTTTAAGATGATTAATGAGAAACAGTTACTATTCCTGAAGCCATCGGAAAGAGCAGCTATTGTTCAAACTTTTCATAAGGTTGCCAGGCATGGAGGCCTGAGAAAAACAACCAATCATATTCGCCAGTACTACTACTGGAAGTCAATAAACTATGATATTGTCAACTATCTAGCTTGTTGCATGGAGTGCCAATTGTACAAGCCACATAAGAATACAATTAGATACCAACTGGTTTGCCCTGGATCTTCCTGGCATATGGTGTCCATTGATTTAATGGGACCGCTGATGATGAGCAGAGGGGGAGTTAAGTACATAATAGTTGCTATTGACCATCTGACAAGATGGGTCGAGATGAAGGTCCTGGCGAAAGTAGACACTACCAGCACCACAAAGTTCATCCTAAATCAAGTCATATATTGACATGATGCCCACAGGTCCTGATTAGCAATAATGGGACAAACTTCACATCTCATGTGATCCCGTGACTGAACGAGATAATGGGGATCAGAGGAGTCATGTCTTTACCCTACCAGCTGGAGATGAACGGACTGGTAAAATGAGTGAATATAACGCTGGCCATGATGCTGAGGAAGATGGTTGAAGGAAGAACTTCCGCGTGGGGAACATACCTAAGTTTGGTGACGTTTGCCTACAATATCAGTCATCATACAGTGATGGGAAAAACGCCGTTTGAATTGCAATATGGGAAGAAGGCCACGTTGCCGCCAACTTTATATTCAGTGGTCAAACCAACTTCTGGGATGAGTGCAAAACAGTACTTGAATCGTTTTGATGTTTATCCTAATTGATATGCAATTGCAATCATTCAATACTATGTTGAAGAAAAGGATATAAACGAAATTGATGGACAATAAGAACTGACTGGCCTTAAAAGAAAATAAATGAGCAAAAGAGTGTCCTATTGTGATATGCATGGTTTTGGAAGAAGAAACAAACTGGATGCATTGTGGTCAAGTCTGTTTGAGATTATCGCCAAGATGGTGACTGACGCCTACTCCATCAAGGATCTCTTGGATGGAAGAGTTGTAAATCGAGTCCATGCTAAGTATTTGAAATGATGGATCAATGAAAAAACAAAAGAGTCTTCCAAAGGACTGATGAACCATCAAGCTGGTCATGTCCTGATAATTAGGTCAAGTCTAAAAAAGGACCTCTGAACCAATCTAGATGGTTAGTTCTGAAAAAGGACCTCTGAACCATAGAAAACTGGTAGGTTTAATTACCTAGGGCCCAGTTTGGGGAAAAAGACAAAGATGGATCGCTGAACCAAAACAAGGTCAAGTCCCATGAGAAATATGAAGGAAATAAAAAAAAGATTGTAAAAGATATTGGAAAAAAATTTAAGCTGCATAAAAAACCAATATATTTTTATCATTTTATTTTTATTGATTATCCTCAATATGGGGATGACTTCGCCTATGTCTCCTCTTGGGGGAGTAAGATGGATTGCAGTAAAAATGATTAGCCCATCAAAATCTATGTGAGATCAGATGCTAGCAAGGGCTAGGCCTACATAAAACCAAGCTCTATGAGCGGACGCAGATCCCTGCAAGAAAGTGACTAGGGGAATGGGAAATAAAGATGTTGGAAGAAGACAATCGCAAAACCCTGGAGTGGGGAGGGAAGCAACAGTATAGAAAGAGGCAGTCGGCAAATAACCCTGAGTAATTCAATATGTTACAGGAGATGGAAGTTTAGTCTTGAGCGCCTGCCAATGGGCTTCATCAAGAACACCAGACATATGGCCCAGCAGTGAACAAATAGAACACTGGATGGGGGTTGCTGAATCATGATCCCTACTAAAGCCATCAGCAGGAGATACTGATGGGAAGTGTTAGAAAGAGATATTCATGCAAGGAGCAAATGGAATCCTGCAAGCAATGACTACGAGCTTCTCAGAAGCTGAAGCAGAAGGAATGATGGAACCTGGGGAGGCTGGAAGCTTCAAGGCTCAACTTCGAAGAACTTGGCTGGCAAAGTGAAGAGCATAAGTGGCAATATCCCAATCTAGGATGTTCTCAAGATTGGAGAGATTCAGCACTAGGGATAAAGCCTCAGTGACTTGGGCCTTCAATTCTGCATAGGGGAGTTTGAAATGAATACTGTTACCAATGGTGAGCTTGGTAGACAAGACAGCGGGTTTATAGTATTGTTAAATTGGAAAAGAAACTCAGGAAGCAAGTCCAACCCAGCAAGAAAGGAGCAATTAAGAGCGAAGGGCATAATTTCAGGAGCATCCATGATGATGTTTGGCACACTGCAAAAGGAGCTGAATCCAGGAGAGTTTCAAAATTTAACTCTGAAATTGACAACAGAGGGAGAATTGGCTGCGAGTCATTTGAAACAATTGTTAGCCTGGTTTCCAAAGGGTGGTTATCATCTCCAGTAGCTTATGGAAGGACTAGCCGCTAGTACCAGACTAGGCATATGAGTCCTGGAAGGACCATAGAAGAGGTTTCGGTGCACATCCTGACTCATCTGCTGGAAGAACCAAAGATCTTGATCAGACAAACTGTTTAGCAGCTGTAGTACCGCGACTTGGAATTTGACATATGAGCTAGATGAGAGGGGGGATGTTGGACTTAAATGGAAGTAAATTTTGCACTCTACAATCCATTAAGATCCAATTTCAGAGAAATCAATCTCAAAACTAATGGGATAAACTATCCAAGAGAAGAATTACAAATTGACATGAGCCAAGAGGTTATGAGAGAAAAATAACAAGGGTGAACATAAATAAGCATTCTTAATTGGGCTGTGAAAAGAACATCAATGGCAAAAGTCTCCTGATTAGGATGAGGAGAAAATCTGGAAATTAAGGATGCTGGATCAAGAGTCCTGAATTTGACAGTGGGTCATATGCCCTGACAGGGGGAAACTGGATCCTGGGACTAATATCATCACAAGTAAATCGATCATCCCAGAATGACAGTAGACAATGGGGACCGCGCTCTGAGTAGGCAGTAGCAAAAAGGAAGAGTAAGAGAGTCGCATACCAAAGGTTGTCCAGAGCAGCATTGAGTATCAACAATCATACTCCACTTGAGCAAAAGAAGTATTTGACTGAGCGTCTGAATTGGTGTTCTCCTACCCTGGTCCTTTTCTTGTTGGAAATCTAGGCAAGAGGGGAGATGTGTTGGGATTTTTGCTCATATTCCCAGCCTGCTAGATTACCAGGAATCGCTAGGGGATAATTCCCTAAGGCGAGGTGAATGGGAAATTAGTTGACCCTGATTTCAGATTGACTATGTTTGGGGGATTTTGGAATATTCATCTGGTCATATCTGTCAGGGACCAATACAGATGAACGCTTAATATCTTGTTGGGCAGAGTTGCCAATGAAATAGGGGCATCTGATAGTGATTAACTATCAGGTGTACTGATTGGGATGATCAGGTTCCATCACCAATTGTCTGGGAATGTAAGTAGTAAGTTGCAAGGTGAGTGATGCTGCCTGCAGCTAGCTAATCAATAAGTTGGTTCATGACCTGCCTTAATGGGTAACAAGTCCCATTACCTAAGCAGGTCACTAGCCAAATATGGTTGGTTCACTTAGATTGAGAGAAAAATATTAGGGACACGTTTTCTGACTCTTTCCATTTTGGTCTCAAGGATGTCCAATGACGGAATCCTACCCAGGATGTGGAAGACCATCACTGCTGTGATGAGTATGGGTGATCTAATGGCAACGGCGGCCATTTCAATGAAAATTTCAACTGATTTTTAGATGACTGAATCCCCAAATTAAATTCCCTAGAATTCACCTATAATAAAAAACAAGTTCAATAGTTATATAGTTTCCATATGGTATATAGTTTAAGTAGTAAACTTTATTAGCTTTCAATTGTTCTATTTTTCTCAAGGATATTGTTTCTAAGTGTGATAATTGGGAGACTCTTTAAGGAAATGAGTAAGCATTTGATTGGGGATATAGAGAAGAAGTAGAAACGATAGGGGATTTCTGCCAACTGTGTGTCAAACCGGAGAAACTGTCACCAGGGGATCTCAGAAAAGATTGGGTTGGACAGAACAAGGGAACAATTCCCTATATCAAGACATATCTGATATTACATTGATGAATCCCCCCTTGGTTTGGGACCATCTAGTACTAAAAAAAACATCGAGTATTTCAAGCAGAAATACTGGCTGAGCGTTGGGCCAAGATATAAGAATTCAACTCAAAAATTGGATAATAGTTGGTATACTATTATCAACTAATAATCGTATATCCTATACAACGCAGACAAAGTTTACAAGAAACCAAACCTGTTCAGTAAAAAAATTACTAGATTTGTTTGCCAATAATAACCCTTTAGTAAAGTTTTACAGGGATATTGTGAGAGAATTAAAATGGAGGTAATTAGGGTCAGAGTCTCCAATATTTTTGGTAAAATATAATTTTTGTATCTGGGATATTGTAAAAAGTTGGGATTTTCGAAATTTTGTATTTTAGGACAATTGGTGGCGGTATTGATGGACTTAATGTGGAGAATTTCTGGCATCTTAGTATAATTGAGGAATTTATATACACAGGAGCTTAATCCTGTCAATCTACCAATTACTAGGCAGTATGGGGATTGGAGTAGGCACAAATATAAGATTTTTCTATAGAGTTAATTACTCTTTCACCTTAAAAAGAGGTAGTAGCCTCAAATGGCTTCTTGACCAATGTGAAGCTCCTTACTTTAACTGTCCCTGAGCCAAATGTTCTTTTACCATGTGGTTTATAGTTGACCCAAGATGATACAGTGGTAAGTCATTCCTGATAAAATCTCTGGGGTTCAATATTGGTGTGACTTTGGATTTTGATGAGGTTGTCTATAATATCTTATAAATTTGGTGCAAACTTTATTTAAAGTTTCAAAATGGCATGTAATAAATATAAAATAGTACATACTTCTTAAATAAGCCATGATTTTTAACATTTATGCTTAGTTTCATAGATGATGGTAGCAGTCACTTTACCAATATCAAGTATATTTGCATATGATAGTTCTTGAGCATCAGCTGTGAAGCAGTCAACAAAGGCAACAAGGTGTTTGTTTTGTGGAGCATGATCTATAGGAAGGATCCTTTTGTTTTCAAAAAGTTTATTATATTTGCTATAAGTGTTAGAGGAGTTTAAAAGTGCTAATTTTTCACTAAGGAAAAGTAGATGAAATTTGATTGTGGCTTTAATTTTAGTTTTACCAATTTTTTGGGGTTGACTAAGTTGACATGATTTCTAAATGTTCCAAGTGCTCATGTATGTCTTTTAGAATGCGTTCTGTGGTGGAATACAGTGAATTCAGAAGACTTTTCAAGACAGTAGAGTTGTTTTAGAGAACATGTATTTAGGTTTTTATTATAATAAATTCAAGTATGTGCAGTAAATTGTTCTCTACGCTCATATAGTAATCTTCTAGTCTTTTGATCCATTGGCTGTTGAGATTTTAGTATGGCAACATCATACAGTTTAATAAATTATAAGTATCGTCTAAAGCTTCAACTTGGGGCGTCTTTATAAGAAACCCCATATCAGATGTGGGAGTTATCACTAAATTGTTATCTATTGTTTATTTATAACCTATACAATTTAAATTAAATTGCAAGATTTGATTCCCCTGGATTTTTAGGTTCTGTCAAAAAGGATTACCAACAATGTTTTATAATAAATTGATGTTTACATGAAGTAATAATAGTCACCTTATCATGTACAATTTTTTTGGAATTTGTTACTAGTTGATATATATTTATTGACAGTTGCTAAAAATTGAAAGTTATTTTATTGGCAGCAACTTGCAGGTAAGCCTCAAAGGCAACGCGACCTACTACTAATGGGTAAAAGGTATCATTACCTTAGCAGGTTGCTAGCTAATAAGATTATTATGCTGATCATGAGTGAAGGCGTTAGATACGCTCTTTAGATATTCAAACTAGGAGGGGTCATGATCTAGTCAGCGTGAATCCAAATAGGTAAATGAAGTAATCATTGTTTTGGATAACTCCTAATGGCTAAATTTATCAGCAAGGGATGCAAATCCTTTGGGCACTAACAGAAGAGTTGGGCGTTAAATTACATATATAGACCTCTTAAAACTATGAATAAACACTCAATTAAGTTTAGTACCATATAAACTGCTTTACATTTTTATGATGATCTTGGGAAAGGAGTTTGAAAAAGCTTTTCTTTGTCTATAGATTTTTTTTCAAAAGTCTCAAGAAATATTATTTCAAGAGTAAAAGAGAGAGAACTTTTCTCTCTCATTGCAATCACTTTTGCAAAATAATTCAATTCAAGTCTGGAAAAAGTTTGATAATATCACCGAGGAGATTAGTTGATGCCCATGTTGGGGAGCAGTTGGGCAAGTAAGGTCAAGGGCACAGGTGTTGGCCCCGCGGCGTCCAAAGTTTGCAAATGCCCCAGTGAACCTAGAGGAATAAATAAACTTAACAAAAACTGGCGGTAACCATTACCCCGGAAATTTTAGCTTGGCAAGCGTGATGCAACCAGTACATCAATACACTTCACTCCCAACCACTCTTGTCAGTGGAATACAGAGTGCGGGTATTCCTGGATATTCAGCAGATGGCGCTTTGGGAAAAGTTTTGTGGGGATGTACACACTCATTTCCTGAACGTGGTGTACGTCACACCTCATTCCATGCCACGCGGTTGGCTGGATCTAGCCTTTGAGAGCAAGGAAGCGGCAGATGAAGCTGCAATGGGGCGCGTTGTAGTAGACCTTCCAGATGGTCAGTGGGTCATCGAAACTAAGTGCACCTGATGGACAATATTAAATCAAATCTTCATCACTTTCGACTTTCTGCCCACTATAGTCAAATGCACCATACTCAAACAACGCCTGAAGGCTGGGCTCGCCATATATGGCAAAATAAAATTTTTGAAATGCAGCACTTTATGCTAATGCCAAGCCTGTGCACCGGCACAGCAATTGCAGTCCTAACCCCAGCTGAGGGGATAGCGAAGGATCTAACCCAAATCCACATACCACTTTTGTCAACATCAAGGGGCATGCCACCCGCCCTTTCAGGGTCACTGTGGACAGCGCACCTCCCATCTGCGTCTTATGTAGCGTTTTTGGCCACAAGGCCCACACCTGCCCTGCCAAGGAGGGCATTACATATCAAGAGTTTCCCTCAGATTCAATGGGCGGAGGTGAAGCCCACTATGAACTGACTGCCAATACAAAAGCAGCCTTCCTGTGGGGAGCGCAGGGATGCTACTTACTAGTGAAGCCAATATCCCCTCAAGAGCGGAAGAAGGCCAAACAGGCCTGCAAGGCGGCGGCCAAGGAGGCAGCCAAGACTGCTTCCGCTATCCCGCCCTCCCAGCTCCAGGAGGACATTGAGACTTTCACTGCAGAAGCAGCTCACAAATCCCTCAACCAATCAGATGGGACGCCCAAGCTGATTGGGACCCCCATGCTGATCACTCACTAGGTGAGTCAGTTTCACCTGACTAATATGCCTAAGCATCGATTGGAACCAAATCAGTCTCCAACTTTCCTGCCAACATTTTCACTTCCAAGCATTGGTGCACCGCAAGTGCACGCACCACAAAAATCTCATCCTGCAGCGGGGAAAAAGCGAAGGTAAAGGCCAACATGAACCCAACTGCTAAGGCTACCCATACTGTAAATTACACAGTAGCATCAAATACCTGAGGCGCCAACAAGCGCCATGAAGAACAGGAGAAGGCTGAAGGGCTCAGGTGCCCTTCCCCTCGCACCTAAGGTGAATTGGGGGAGCCTTTACTTTAGGGATGTTGAATATCACCGGACTCAAGGCCTTGCCATCCTGGGCTAGGAAACTGAGTTTTTTACAACAAAATTTACTCGTGGATATCCTGGCCATTCAGGAGACCCACTGTCCGCAAAGTTCTGAGGAAACATGGAAAACCATGCTCCTCCCTTCTCCCTCCTTCTGGTCCAAGCACTGTGGGGTGCTAGTTCAAAAGAACAATATTTTTAAATTTTTATTGTCTGAATCCTTACTTAGCGGCTGCATCCTCATAGTCACTTTTTTGTGTGATAATGAAGTGCACGCTATCGTCAACATTTATGCCCTGACCTGTGCATGAGAACATCAGGAATTTTTCTTGTCAGTCAATTCCATTCTGTTGCCCCCTGAACCTTTCGTTGTTGGTGACATGAACTGTTGGTTGAGCCCATCCACTGATCGCTGGCCTTTATCACCTTCACCACTACAGGGACACGTAGAACTCCACGTTCTCAAGGCCACCCTAGGGTTGGTTGATACTTTACCACGTCATACTCCACTTCTCAAAAACATGTCGCGCCCCCATGTCCACAATGGCCAGTTAAGGTCCATGTCTCGCATTGACCTTATCCTTGTGCTGTTGAAATTTCGTACCCAAATTTCCCATTTCACCATGATGAAGATCGATTTCTCTGACCACAGGATGGTTTCAATATCCTTTTTATTATCCAACCCAGCAGCTCGGGCTCCAAGTTGGTGCAAACTTCGCCCGGCCAAAATTGCATCAACGAGATTTTCCTCATGACTGGAATCTGTGACTGTGGCTCCAGAGTTTATTGCACCGTTTTGCGCTGATCCAAACCCTCTTGGTCTGCCTTCAAGATGAACACAATCCGCCAGGCTCGCCACCTTTCCTCCTGCCACTCACAATCTGCCTCAGCAGTCATTTCGCGTTCTCTGGCAGAGTTGGCCCACCTAGAGTCCAACGTCCCAGCCACGGACTACAGCCCAGCTTGGGGTTGCAGATGGGCGGAAGTAGCCGCCCACCTTAATGTTCTAGATAGACAACACAAGCATCAGGTTTGTGTTCATGCACAGAGCTAAACACATTACACCAGGCGACACATGCTACACTTACCTTTTTCAAAAATTCTTCACACTGCGCCAGAGCTTGGCCTCCATACAGGTGCGAAGGCCAGACAATTCTGTAGCAGATACACCAGCTGAAGTGGTGATCGAGATATAAAACTATTACTCCAAATTGTACCAATCTGAACCAATTCCGCCAGCTAAAATGGCAATTTTTTTATAGTTTACACATCCGCACCGTTTCCCATTTCCCAGAGTTGATGAATTTAATTACTTGGGACAAACTCTAGTCCGCCATCTGCGTTGCACCGTGTAAGAAATGCCCAGGCCCTAATGGCATTCCTTATGAGCTTTATAAGAAGTATTTTAAGGATTTATCCCCATTGTTGCTTGCCTCTCTTAACCAGAGCCTTTTGGAAACGCGCCTCCTACCAGGAGGGCAAGAGGATTACACCATTACGCTATTCAAAATGGGGATAAGCTAGACTTGGCCAACTGGCACCCCATTTCTCTCACCAACACTGATACTAAACTTTTTACTAAGATCATGGCTAACCGTCTAGGGATTGTTGCCTCTGCTCTCATCTCCCTGGAACAATTTGGTCTCATACCTAGAAGGATGATTTGGGACAACATACACACCGTGGCCAACGCCTGTCGGTCCATGGCCTCTAGTGCACTTTTATTCTTAGACCAACAGAAGGCCTATGGTAGAGTTAACTGGGATTACCTCAAGGCCTGCCTCCACCAATTCCGCCTACCCCTCGCTTCATCAATTGGGTGATGCTGCTAACAGAATCCGCTACAATGGCTGTGCGTGGCCCTGGCTTTCCTTACGGATGTAGTCCGCCCTCAAAGGGGCCTACGCCAAGGGGACCCTCTTAGCCCACTATTATATAACTTCAGCCTTGACCCGCTTCTTTGTAACGTGAATGCCCGCCTTACTGGGGTCCATGTGCAAGGCCAAACTCCAGTCAAAATGTTGGCATTTGCTAATGACTGCGTGGTTGGGGTGTCTTATAATCATGATGCACGCGCGCTTGAAGCTCTTATCCAAGTTTACTCCAGGGTAGGTAATGCTGCACTCAACGCCTCCAAAACTGAAATCATTTTCCTTTGTCAGTGTCAAGCCCGCTGGGCTCCAGTGCCTTGTTTCCAATCCGCTCCACCAGCTAGCAAACGCGCTGGTTTACTCTGCCCACCCCACACCACCCCGCTTGTGCTCCCCTTTGTGCCAAGCCCCACCGTTGGCCCAGTCCGTCATTTGGGGTGTGGTTGGAGGCAGGCGGGTACGCCTCAACGGTGATGGTTAATCCATATGCTGGACAACGACACAAAACTATAGCCTCTCTCAGAGCCCATCATACTTCCCTTACTAGCAGGGTTGTACTAGCCAACTCTATGCTCCTCTCCAAAGTTTAGTTTGGGGCCCACGCCATCACTTTCTCCCCAAGTTTCTTCAAATCACTGTATGCCCCTCTTAAAGGGTGGCTTTGGTTGGGCTGCTCACCGCCAGTGTGACTGGAGGTCATTTTTGGCCCTCGACATAGTGGAGGTGTGGGCCTGCTCAGCTTTGAGGACCATGCTGCCCAAATCCTTGGCACCTGGATCGCTGCCATTACCAACCCTACAATTTCAGCACAGCACTGGTCCTGCGCGGCCTGCTTCAACTTCTACTGCGCCCTCAGCCTCAGCCTCACCAACCCATCCCACCCACACTCTCTGTTGAAATATCTGGCTTCCCATCCTTTTGGCAGCAGGCCCACATGGGACAACACCCCACTTCAAATGGATCCTCCTCTCCATGCGGAGCGCTGAGTGGAGGATTTTTATTTGTGGGCACACAGTCCAGAGGGGGTGCCCCTCTCCTCGGTTCACCCAGGAGGTACAGGGACTATACATTCTGAACGGAGTGATACCCACGAGGCCCCATACCTTGTCCAGGGTGGACTACATGGACATGATGGACATCCTATATCCCCTTGATACCCAGAAAGCCATTTGGAAGTATGCCCACCACTCTCTTCTGCAGCCTCATATCTGTTCCCATGTGTGGCGCTGCTTGAGATGGGTGTACCATACTGCTAAACGCTCCAATGCTTTGCACACATCCTGTGTTGTGTGTGTCCAGTATGGAATGCTGTTTCATCGCCTGGAAAAGTGCCCTCCATCTAAAGCGATATGGCGTGAGGTACAACATCTACTTTTCCAGGATCAGGCACAGCCCTTCAGTTTGTCTAGGGATATGTTTGCTTTATCAATGGACTCCCCTCTCCAACCCTCCCTTCATGCCTTGGTGGTTGCAATCGCCATGTGGACTATCCACACAATTGTCTTGGATGCCATCTCAGGCTCCACCCCCACCCTCCAAGAAGTTGTCCGCCAGTTCCAGTCACACTTAGTGGACCACTTTCAAGCGTGGATGTTTCTGTACCTCCCCCCAAATTGCCGCCAGTTGGTCTTGTCCTGGTTCCCAGTTTGGTTCATTAATTCTGACCCCTTCCTACACTCATGCTCAATAGTGGTGCCTGCCCCTATACACGTGACCCCCTCCCAGTAGTGGCGTTCCCGCTGGCAACAGGAGACAGCATTAGCTTCTCTGAGGGTGCCCTCCTATTACATGTGTTTTGTTTTCTTTGGTGTCTTAAAGAAAGTGTTCATCCCCTGGTCAGCCTTCCCCGCAATAAAAGTAAAAATTAAAATTAAATAGTAAAGGGAGAAGTTCCCTCGTTTATATGTTGCCAACTCTATAGGTAGAGTTATATCATTAGTTTTTTTTCAATATTCTGTGATATTTTCATGTATCTTCTAGTATCAAAAGGTAGAGCGTTAAAACCTATCCAGTATTGAAGACTTACTCAAATTTTTTGAAGGGCCCAGATAATATTAGTCTCATGATATTACTGCCCACTCATTAATGATATTTATCAACAAGCTATTCAAACAAAACCTTGAACCTATGAAGTAAACAAGATAAAAGTTTACATTTTTTGCTCACTATAAGTAATATTTGAGTTTTTCAGGCCAAAGATTACATCATGGATTAACAGTGGAATGTCGTAAAAAAATGAACATAGAAGTTGTGGACAAAATTACAAATGATGGATATTAACATGCAGAAAGCTTAGAAAATTTGATCTAATTTCCTGGTTAAATGAGTGACTAAAGCTGCTGAAGAAAAACAAGTTGCAATTGTCAATAATAAATTCATAGGAATGTGACTTTCTTGAAGCTGAAGAAGACTAAAGTAACTAAATATTTGCTATCTCAGAAGTTGTAATAAGAAATGGATAGAGAATGCTTCCACTAGATTTATGAGGATATAGTACAAAGTCTAAAGGGTTAAGAGAAACTTAAAAATCATAAGTGTGATTTTTCCCATATGGAGGCGAAAGAAGCTGACAACTGATTGATAAAAGTTCCTCTGAAAAAGTACATTCCAGAAATTTATTACTGGATATGTCACTGCAATTTAAAAAAGCCCCTAAAAGCACCATGAACTTTAGTTGGGTTGCTAGCAGATACCTTCTATACAGCAGTGACAGAAGAAAGTTTGGACTATACTAAATTATCTATACTTTGAAGGTATACTTGTCTGTCATAGTTCCACATATTCAAAATGACAAGAACTGTGTATGGCACTAGTTAATTTTTGGCAATATTGGATTAATCCGCTAAGCTGGTTGCACAGGAAAGCCCCACTAAGCAATGTACAAGCGTTAGATGATTGCTTATCCTCAATATATAACAATAAAGTATTAATACTAAGGATATATTGCCCCACTGGAAACCAGTTTAGTTAATATTTAATAACGGACTACAGATGATAAACCCTATTTTCTTCCTTCTTCTTTTACAAAAGACCTCCTTTCCCATTTTTGCACCTAACTCTTAATCCTCGGTATTCTTAATCAGTTTCACCCTTCCTCTTAGTAATTCTATATTCATTAAAGATTTAGGGTTTTTCCCATTATTGAGGATTTAGCAAAATTCCCTTAATATACTAAACAACTAGCCCTTTGATTAATTTGCTTTACTCATAAAATATGATCTACATGATATTTGGCTTATTTTCCAGTCATATCAATTTCTCAACAGGTCTATAAAAAATTGGTAACAGTTATGAACTGTTAGGCTAAATTAAAAATTTTTTTGCATCATCTCAAAAAAGAATAAATTGAACACACAGCAATGCCAAAGAAGTAGTTAAAACTTAATTTGGTAGATCAGAGAGTTATGCTTAGCCAAAAATAAAAGCTTAGTGGAATACAATTAAAAAAGGCAAAAACAATAGCCACTTTGCTGACCAGTATTAACATGCAGACAAAATCCTGGCAGGTGCGAAATTTCTGTCAGTTTTCAATTTATGAATGGCATTAAAAACATCACTTTGGCTGTACAGGAATATGCACAAAACTATGGTTTTGGCGCTTGCAAACCACATTTTCACCTCAAGATGGTGGAGTTCCCAAATGCTAGGAGCAACATTTAAAGCACCTTACTGAACCTTCAAAGTCATTCCCACTAATAATCAGAATACAGTGAAGTTTCTGAGAATAATAGTGATCTGTAGAATTGAGTTGTATTAAGAAACAAGCCCAAGGGACTACAATGGGCGTATAAAACTATAAACCTCTGCCTAAATGTTATAGAACTAGACATTTTGCCACACAATGTTACATAAAGAATAAATATTAAGTAAGTATTGTTCAGGCTAAAAAGAAGGAAACTTATCAGGATTTGGGAAAAGGGGCATATTTATCTATGAAACAGTAGGCGCTGCAATTATTCCTGTTCCCCTTGACATATTCAGATATGACTTTAAAATTCCCAACTTATTTGTAGATGAAGAAACGCCTGATCCGCTCTATCAGGTTGTTAATTTGGATGAAATGAAAACACCATACCAAAGATGAAGGAAGCATACCCCCAAAAATAGAATAGTTCATTCAGCCTAACATGTCAGTTATTTTAAGATCAGAACTGCTAAAAAAAGATTTTCTTAAAGTGAAGCTTGACAATGTGAACGATTCTCTTCCTGTTTAAGCAATTAAGTAATCCTTCTCTGATTTATCTGCATAGTTAATTCATTCATAATACTGGCATATAAATCGTGAATTACTAAGTAAACACCTCATTACGATAATCTGAGTATACATAAGCAGATTCTATATTCATTTGAGTAAAAGTATAAGAAAAAATTACAGGTGAATAACCATTAATATTTTAACCAAGTTGATGAAAAAATGAAGATTTCTTAGGATTTAGAACACTAGAAGATATATGGAACTGCTAGACTTAATAACACAACATCCTGCATGGCATACAAGTAACTACCTCTTTGGTTTATATTGCTAATGGTATCAGCTCCCACCATAGTTTTGGAAAATCAAAATTTTGACGCACTCATTGATGCAGAATACATTAGAAAATATGGTGTAAAATGAGATTATATTAAGATGATTGAACTAATTTTTGTACAAATGCTGCCCTAGGATTATCAGCATAAAGGAGAAACTCCTCTGACAAAAAAATAAATTTTTAAATCCAATTTACATAATGACATAGCTCCTATTATATACAACTTTTTTGTAAGAAAGATCAGGAAACTGCCAATACAGACTCTCAAAAACCATGGGATACCCTTGTGAACAAAAAACAATGAATAACATTCTGCCAGTAAACAGAAAATAGTTAACACAAAGCTAAGGCTAAACATCCTTAAAATTTTTTATGTGGAAGTCATTGCCCTAAAGCAAAAAATTGTAATTGGAGCCTTGTGTATCTCTGGGGATTACAATGCCAGGCCATGATGAAACGTGAGATCTAATGTCCAATATAAGCAAAGACCAATGTGGATGGAGAGATAAGCTAGTGCACTTGCTCATTTAATCCCGACGTCAGAAATTAAATTGGTTCATGATTTTGGAATGTTAGAAGAAATGGAATTACCAAGAATGTTGCAAAAATGTGCTGGTCAATTGAGAATAACTTTTTGGGTTAACAGAACATCAACAGGAGAAAATGTTCAATTGCCTACTCATGGAGAATTTTAAGACCAATCTGAGTATAAGACATCTAAAAAAAGCTTGACTATTTGGTGTTAGGATTTTGATATGCCCATACTACCCAATCAATTAGACTACATATGCTAGTTTGCCCACTCAGGGATTAGATTTTCTAGTGAATGTAGGATTTATTGTTTTTAAAGATAACTATTGTTTGGGAAATTAACCTAACAAATTTTTACTGATCCGCTGGGTGTTGATCTGCTAGATTAGCTATGTTTCACTGGTGATGATCCCCTGACATTGTAATTACTTTATGGTATAATTGCCAATTATAATACTTGGTAATGTTAATAATCAGTCAATTGAGGTTTGTTGCTAATAGATTCATAAACTATGTTTGATTATTTAATTTATCAATAATGCTTCTGAGAGAAACTTAAAGTTTAACCTTTTAGGTTTTGTGTTCTGCAGTTAATGGATAATAGTCCCATTGCCTAAGAAGATTGATAGCTCAAAGAGGGTACTCCGCTGAGGTTGATCATGAATTTGGGGACACTTTCCAAAATTGACCATGAAGAGTCCGCAACTCTGGTCAGCGGTGCAATCTGACTAGGCAAATCAGAAGGTCCTCATGGGTGTAACCTCTGAGGGCTAAGTCACCACCAACAACTGCCAATTACTAGTGAATTGCCAGCGGAAGAGTTGTCTTCTGGATCCCTTATAAATTCCCTGATTTTAGAGTCAATAGAGCAGCTCTTAATTTTTAGAAACTTTTTTATATATACAATAGTTGGATAGAATTGTTTTTAATATAAGAATTCAACTATCATATAAACTTAGATTATTTGTTTGTTATCAGATCTCCGCTGGTACAGCTTGAAGAGAGTATGGAAGATTTCTTTACCAGTTTAAAAATACTTTTAGGATTAAGAAGCACCTGTTTACCGTTGGACCTGATATTCAGCGTGGATTTAAGATAATCAACTTAAATAATAGTCTTCATACTATTACTGCCCCAATTTATTCAGGTGATTTAATTAACGCAATGGATCATGAATCTTTGCAGTTAAAAAGGGAGCTGGAGCAAGAACAATACCTGAAAGAGAACAAAACTCCCATATTTTTACATTTAGGCTATATATATATTTTATTGGATTACAATCGCAGCTTCAGAAAAAATGGCCATTGCTGATGTCACTCTCATCATATATAAGGACATCAAAAACTTTAACATGGGTGGCTAATTTTTCCAATTTATCTAAGATTATACATGAATTTTTAAAACGTTATTTTCAAATATTAAAAAATTTAAAAAAAGAGTTTTGTATGTATTGACGAGGCCCAAGAAGAGTTCAATATGCTCAGAAGATATCTAGTGCCATGTCTTGTTCTGAAGGATCAAAATCGATTTATGAGTTTATAGCTCAAACAAATGCCTTGTTAATGGCAATCAGATTCATTTTAAGTCAATTAAATGATGATGGGGAGAAGCCTATGGTAACCAAAGTGAGAATGGCATTGATGCAAGCAGAAACAACTACACCATGATGGAGAGAGAATACCCTGCAGTTAAATGCACCTGCAAACAATTTCAAGTGTATTCATGGGACGCACTTCAGGGTTATGACCAACCACTCAATCTATGATATCAGAATGACCTTAAAGAGCCAGAGAGGCGACTGACTCAGTGGGCTAAAAGTTGTAAGCCTATAATTCTAAGATTAATCAAAGAGCGGGAGTAATCCATCAGAGCACTGATATTTTATTAAGCTTGTCTGCTGTTCAAATCTTATACAAGAAAGTGGATTTACATTAAAACAGAATATTGAAAGATATTGGGGATGAACCCCAGGATATTAATGCACACTGAAGAATTCAATGAAAAATATTGAGATGAAGAATGGACAGCTGTATAAATCAATTGATAGAAAATGACACTTTATTACTTTAAGACCTCATAATGCTCAGCAATTATACAAGCTGAGCACAAAGTGGTAGGGCATGGTAGCCTTAGAAAAACATGGATTAAATATGCTAGTGTTATTACTTGGGTTTTATATAAGTATAAAATAGCGGATTAAAGAGCCTGTTGTGTGGACTGGCAACTCCACAAGCCTCACTAGAATTTGATTGGATGCTGGGTAGTACACCTAAGATTCATATGAAGCACTGTGTCAGAGGGTTGTGATGGTACACTTGAAGGTATTATCGTGTAGTAAAGAATATTATACTTACAATAAAGTATCTGACAAGACATGTCAAGACCAAGACTTTAGGAAGGGTAGATGTAACTTGCACCATAAGAATCATAATGGACCAAGTAGTATACTGCCACCAATAACCACAAGTAGTACTCAGAAATAATGGAACCAACCTTACCTTTTTAAGATTACAAGAGTAAATGAATTGATGAAAATCTAAGGTATGGTGCACATCTCAAACTATTTAAAACTTTTAAAGTTTTATTCTCAATTACTTATGGTAATTAGCACCAACTCTAACTTCCAACCTGGATGCTCGTCTTTCTCCTAATCTACTGCGCAAGTTCTTGACCATATACGTTGATTAATTGTTGATATAAACTCAATTATGATAGTAATAGTATGAAAACAATCACTTAAGTTAAGTTATATTTAAAACAAGTTGATTATGAAATCCAACGCCAAACTAATACACAAAAACCTTGTCTTTGAAGGTATCTTGGAAACAGATAAGAATCTTACCCTTCTCTCTTGCAGAGTTTGCATAGATCTTGAACAACCTGATTACTTTAAACAAAGGATATCCTATCTTTTAAAATTCTAGCCTAAAGTAATTTTACAACAAATTTAAAAAGCTGAAATCTATAAAAAATGCACGATTGATATCTGATTTATTTAAAAGAAATTAAGGGATTGTATAAGGCAATCACCTTCAACCCATGGTGATGCCCTGCTAAGGAAAAAGCAGCCGTTGTTGTTGATTCAGCCCTTCTAAATTGCACCCCACAGGGACCTTCCTCCTTGTGTTTTGCCGCTGTCAGGGTATGCAACCTCTTCTGGCCAATACCATAGCGTCCCCACAGTCTTATTTAACCTCGGCGGGGTAACCTTAATTTAGCTAACAACCTGCTTATGTTATGGGACATTTACCTATCCACTGCAGGTTGCACTACATAACAAGTTAACCCAAGAGTTACTCCATGAAATATCGTCAGTACTTCAGTAACTATGATAATCCCTGAGTCAATTAGTGAAAAACCCTGATTTACTTATGATTAAATTACTCATTATTTAACTGACAATTGCTTTATAAAGTAAACACATTTTTGATAATAGTTGAAAAATTTACCATTTTTAAATGGTTTTGAACTTGGCTAATGTGTCAGGATCAACAGTTTTAGGACTGTTGACCCCTTGCTACTCTGCCTTCATTGGCATTAGGTAAGAAATGGTAGCGCTGACCACTCCCTAGCTTCTTGTCCCAGCATCCAATTCTTGGGAATCTCTTGACTATTAAGGACTTACAGGAACAAATCACTTAAAAAAGTGAATAAAAGGCAAAAGTAGATCGTTATTTAGATAAAAAGATAGGGCTTTTATAGCTCATCAGCCCACCCAACTAACCTTCACTTAATATGGGGTTAAATTAGACTTTGGGGTAGCGCAAGGCATATAACATTGGTAAGGCTACAACTTAACCCTCTTTGGCGTAACCTGCCAGAAACTCATGAAATATTACTGGTTTAACCCACTGACAACTTGAAATCCATCCCAGAAAATCTCAGTATCGTCTGAAAGTGACCCTAGCACTGAAATCCTCAGCAACTCCTGTTGGCATTAATAAGTATAAATCCTTGGCATTGTCTACTGAAAGCCTTAACAAATAAGTAGTGTAAATTTACCTCAGCAACTCCTGTTGGCATTAATAAGTATAAATCCTTGGCATTGTCTACTGAAAGCCTTAACAAATAAGTAGTGTAAATTTACCTCAGCTCTAATTACTGAATATATCTTATCAAATTTATTATGTTATCTTTAGATTGATCCTTTCCTTAATCAGTCTTAAAGTCATTCAAATTCAAAATATCAGCTGTAGATTAATCCTTGACATTAGTTGCCATAATTCTTTTAAATTTAAGCATTAGACACTATCAGGATCCATCCCAGGTACTCCTGAAAATGATTATTGTAATGAAATAGCTCAACTAGATTGTTGGAAAGCACAAATTGAAACTGCACCATTAAATAATCCCTAAAATCTTTTGATTTTTTATCCAGATGCTTTGGGAACCGCCTGACATTAAATGGCTCATTTTTTAGTACTAGATGGTCCCAATGGCTCAAATTGATGAGCTACATTAAGACTGAAACAATTAAAAATTGAAGTATGTTTAATTAAGTAAATTAAGTGACTTGACCTCCTGATATGATTGACTTAAAACCGCTGGGATCCACTATAAACTCAAAAGTCAATCCATCTGAATCTAGTCTGCAAGGCTGCCTGTCAGACATTCTTCTTTCTGATCTAAGGAAAAGAATGTTGGAGGTATTAGTGTTCCCAAATCTGCTCTTATGATTGGCCCATCACCTGCCCAATTTTTAAATAATAATGGGGATATCAACAATATGAGTTCCCACAACGAAAAAACCCTAGTGGATTTTTGGTGGAATCCTAACAACTGGAGGAATACGATTTATCATAAAAATTGGCTTAAAATGGTAAATACTAATAATAGAAATACTCTGACACCTTGGTCAAATATGAGGAGTATAAAATCGCACGGATTGGAATCTTTGGAAGGCAAGAGGATGTTACCCATTGATGATTGGGTGTGAGTTAACCAATCATTATCATCTGAGTCTAACCACCACCGACATGCAAAGATTTTACTCAAAGATGATAGGGTAAACATTAACCAATCATTACCATCTGTTTCCAACTACCGCCAAAATACCCAATCATTACCAATGAGTCAGACCACTGCCAAGGTGAAAAAGATTTTACTCACTGGTGATTGGATACAATTCATCAAATTGTTACCGCATGGGTTAGTTCTACCTCAAAAATTTTTTTCTTTGATCTGATAGTCCCTAAGCCTATATTCCCTAATTTAGACAACTGAGCTTTGCATTCTTTTGCCTCAAATATTGATGGTCTCAAAATTCAAACTAGTTTAAATAAAAAAAGCTAGTATTGACAAAGGGACCTTTTCTGGTTTTGCCCTGCCTTTTTAATAAAAAACATAAAAAACCATAGTAAGTGTTATTTTATGCTTTTAATAAAAAGTAAGAAGTTTCGTTTTAAAATTTTATTTGTGGCCTCCATTTGTGGATCCCACACTGCCCAACGTAAGGTGATCCATTGAATAATTAAATTAAGTAAAATCAAAATCTTTTATTTATATAGTTAATTGGTATTGATGTCTGATTAATATATTATGTTAGCTAATATAAAAGACATAATTTGGTTAAAAGTCTCAACAGGGATAATTTCAATAATAATTAAGTAATCTGGCGGATTGTCCAAATGCATTACTCAGTAGAAAACCTAGTTTTTTCTCAGGATATTGGCCTAAGAATAGTTATAATTAAAAACTTTAACACTGACATCCTTTAGCGTATTTAATCTCCTTCTGGGCATCAGATGATATTAGCAATCAATCAAGCATGGTGATATGGGCATATCAAAATCCAACACATCCACCTACTTGATCAGATTACCAGCAAGTAAGATCTTGAAAAGCAGACGCCATTTTGTTCCCTTCTCTTTGCTTCCGCCTTTGTAGAGCGTGGTCTAGGGCTTCCTGCCATACCAGTCCAATTCAGTTTTTACTGCTGACACTTTGCTCTGGACATCCTGTAATAACCCCAGAATAGGTTTAATTAAACCCTCATAATTCACAGGATCCTCTCAGTCATCTTTACTGAGTTCTAGACTAACAACCTGGGACTACTCATGATGGACCCTGTTTCAACCCAAGCTGGTCGCAAATACATTTTTTAGGGATTCTACATAGGTCTAGTTTCACACATCATGATCCTACCAATAACAAACATGGCCTTCTTATATTCTGCCTAACTTTATCATTGCACTCATTATAGTGCATCACTCTTCAACACGCTGAAAAATGGAATGTGGGATAAAAGCCAGAACTTCCAAAAGCAACAAAATAAGTAATTAAAAATCATTATCATTTTTAAAATATATAATTTTCCCCAGACTTTCTATTTCTTTTCTTTTTCTTCAAACTATGCCTTTCTTAATATATCTATTTAGATTTTAGCTTTTAGTATTTTCTTTTTTTCATCATTTATCATTTTTCTTTTTTTATACATATTTTTTTCTCTTAAGTCTAAAACTTCTAGTACTATCATGAACTAAGTTCAATATATAATAATCCATGATATTCTTTATTGTATAGCCATCAGTCACAGACTTGGCAATAATTTTAGAAACCTGACCTAGGGCTTCCAAATTGGTTTTTCTTCCTGTTCCCATGGGTAACACAATATACTACTCTATCACCCAAAGGTATTCTTTAAGCGCTGGGCACTTATTGTTTACCACTTTCTTGGCGCTAATCCTTTTCTTTAGCCTCTCATTGAATACCTGAGATTGCAAATCAATAATAATATTAATCAGTCGTTTGAGGTATTGCTCTGCACTCATTTAAAGCTTGTTCCACAGCGAGATACAAAATAAGCGGTAGTGAAGCCCTACCTTAGTATAATAGCTTGAACAGTATTTTCCCTCTTGACATATGATGGCTATGATTGTAGGCAAAAGTAATTGAAATCAGATAAGTTTCTTAAGCGGAGGTTATCACTGTGACCAATTTTCTCATCATATCAGTGAGAGTTGCATTGGCTCTATATACTATTCCATTAGTTTCTAGATGGTAGAAAAATGGATACCATTCCTCAGATTCTTGTTAGCTCAATCTTTGGATCGCAGAAGATGTAAAGTTAGTTCTGTTATCACTTAGCAAAACTTGCGGGCATCCATGACAGTACACTACTTGATCCAAAAAAATTTTGCCGCGCAAGTAGCATCTACTCTGCTCAAGGCTTTCTTCTCAACATATCTAATCAGATAGTCTATGACAACAATGATGAACTTTACTTCCCCATTACTAATGCTCAAGGGTTATATGATTTCTATTGGCACCATGTGATGAGTGAACCCATGGCGTAATAGACACATCCAGCTATATTATTGTGCAGCTTGCGGAGTTGGCACTCTACATAACAGGCTAACTAAATCACAGCACCATAGTTGATTGATACCCAGTAATAATACTGGCATATATGGTCCATGGTTTTTCTTAGGACAACATGACCAATGATTTTGTGTGCGGCTTAAATGTTAACAGCTTGTTGTTACAGTTTAGGTACTAAAACCGTTTTCTGTCAATCAATTTATATACCTGTCCATTTCTAATTTTTGCTCTTTTCATTACTTTTTTTCAGCGCACTTTGAATTTTGGGGCCATCCCTTATATGACCTTTGGTCATCCGCTGGAATAATTTATTATCCTGATGATAGACAACTTGTACTTCAGGAAATTTTGCTTTTAGTCAGCATTTTAATGTTCAGATACTGCTTAATGTATAGCTTTAAATTTGTAGGCTTGTAGTTTCAAAGCTCAATGGCCCATCGCCTCTCTGGTTTCTAAAGGTTGTGTAACCAGCATTGGACGTGTGGTCAATCACAGCTTTGAATTGTGTTCCTCAAATATACACTCAAGATTTCTTGCAGGCATAAATCACCGCAAGGCACTTGCACTCTGTAACTAAATGGTTTTTTCCACTAGCGTCATTTCATGCAAACATATGCCACAGATGCTCTTCCTCATCGTCATCCACTTGATTTAAAATGGTACCAATCGCTGTCAACAATTTAACTGTTTAAATAAGGATTTTTTATATGGATTTCAGATATTTCAGAACAGGGCTACTGATTAGGTATTTCCTCAGCGTACCAAACTATTTTTGAGCCCCATCATTCCACAAAATCCTTTTTGGATCCTTTATAGTTGAAATAATGGTTTAGAGATTATAATAAAATCCTTTATGAATTGGTGATAGTACATGGCCATTTCAAGGATTACTTATATGCCCTGTACAAAGTATGAAGTCAACATCTTACCAATGGCTGTAATCTTCAGCGGTTGCAAATTTAATCAACTGGAGTTTATTACAATTTCCTGATAATTAAGTCCTTTTTAGAAATATGGCATTTTCTTATCCTAATATTCAAATTTGCCGCTGACAGGCGCTTAAAAGCATTCTCCAAATGCTCCAGGTGATTAGTAAACATCCTGCTGAAAATGTTGATATCATCTAAATATACCAAAAACGCAGGACAACTTTAGATAGCTTAAAATAGAGTCCTTTGTCTTTGAAAGGTCACCGGCATGTTGCATAATCCCTGGACATTCTGGTTGGCTGGTATATTCCTTGTGCAGTGATTCTTGCACACTTCTCTTGATCTTCCTTTGGAAACTATATATGCCAATATCACAAAATCAAAGTCAATAGCTGAAAAATACTTGGCTTCCCCCTGGGAGATCAAGTGCATCATCAATCCTTGGTAGTGGATATAAAATCTTTTTGATGATTTTAACTAATAAATGGTAATTGATCACCCAACAATTTAATTTATAATTTTTCTTTACAATTAGTATAAGACTCTCCCATAGACTTGATGATGAAAGAGGAGCCCATACTTAACCAGTTTACTAAATTCTTCAGTGACTATAGCTTCAGCAGCCCTAGACTGGAAAACAGGCCACATTTATATTAGCAAATATACCCAAGTGTTGACCTTATTTTCTTGTTTTTAATGTTACCAAGGTTGTGGTCTTAATAAACAAATATCACCTGATATCTTATAATTGAAGCACTTCATTATTTTTGTCATTCTGATAAATTGGACAGTTGCTCATGAACAAAATAATGATTTTGGTAACATCTGACAGTAATCCTAGTTCAATTAACATTCCAAAATTGTGTGATATTCTATTTTGGCCATCAAAATAACTTGCATGAATGCAACAACTTGATTTTATATATTTTATTATTTTATCTCCCAGATTGGCAAAATCACACTTATTGTGCCATGACCTGGTGTTGGTATTTACGCCCATATTTCCAGATGACTATATTAACAGGGGTCACTAGGGAATAATTCCCTATACCAAAGTGAATTGGATATTGGTTGACCCTGATTTCAGGGTAACTAAGTTTGGAGGATTTTAGGTTATTTGTTTGAATCAGATCCATCATAAATCTAGATGAAAGCTTAAGATCTTGTTGGGCAGAGTGCTGATGAAATAGGGCATCTGATAGTTGATTGATGATCAACTATCGGGAGTACCAATCAGGATCAGTTGGTTTCATCAACAACCAATTGGGAAATCTGGATCAGGTTGTGAGGCGAGTGATGCCGCCTTCAGCTAGCAAATCTATCAAATGGTTTAACCTGCCTTAATGGGTAACAAATACCATTACCTAAGCAGGTCACTTGCCAAATATGGCTGATTTTCTGGAATATAAGAGGATAACATTAGGGACACATTTGACAACTCTTTCCATTTTAGGTTTAAAAGATGTCCAATGATGGAATCCTAGCTAGGATGGGGTAGACCATCGCTGATGAGATGATGATATGTAACTCAACAGCAACGACTACCGTTTCATTGATGAGGTGCAAAGCAAGGGTTGGGTGCCAAATTTACACTACTTTCCCAAAGAATTTACTTAATAAATATACTAAAATACAAAAATACTAAAATATGAATACACTGAAATACTTTATCAGTAATTAGTATCATATCAGAATCATTTCAAGTTCTATTCTTTCTCAAGGCAATAAAACTGTGTGCTCATATTAGGAGACTCTTTAGGATAAAGTGTAAGGATCTGAGCGTGGATCCAGAGAAGAGAAGCTGAACTGAATTGGGGATTTCTGCTGAATGTGTCACAGAGAAACCGTAAACATGGATCTGAGCATAGATCAGTTTGGTTGGTACTAATGAAAGAGTCCCTATTCAAGGCATCATAACTTTTTTGAGAAGAAAACTGGTCAAGTGTCAGACCCAATACTATTACTTTATTCAACTACTGATAGTAGTTTCAATACTATTATCAAACAATTACATCTTTCTATCAGACAATGCGGAGAATTGCACAACAACAAACCTGTGCAGTTAATTAATTTAAGAGTTATCAGCCAAGAATAGTCAAGAACCCTATAAATTTTAACAATTGACGCTCACTACAGGGGTTTAGTAGAGTAGAAGATACTAGGATGCAATGTCATATAAGGACGAAATAAGAAAGCTCTGGATGGAGCTGGCAACTGTTATCAGAACGCCCTGAACTCAACTGATAATCATTAATTCGTTGCCTTGGAGGAGAGAGTCACCAAAATTGAGAAATATTTTGAGAATGTTATAGTTCAAAAATGAGTTGCTTGTAAAGTAAACGTCATAGAAGAAAAAAGAAGGGAATTTAGTTGTAGAAGTTTTATTCTTGAAAACGAAGCATGAAGTATATTGAATTTGTTTAAGAGCATTCAGCGTAGAAATAGAGCAGCTGATTAAGCAGGTACAGGAGTTAAAGACTCACAGATGAAAATGTGAGCCATATGTGGCAACTGATACTGAAAAAAGAACTCCCCAGACTCCAGTTGGAAATATGACTACCCCAAGAAACATGCTGCCCACTTTCACAGCTATTTCAATCATGACGCCCAAAATTACTCCAAGTGAGCCTAGTCGCTGAACCAAGAGAGGTGGCTAGAGAACCTCAGATGAATTTAAAGCGACAAAAAATGCTGACTATCCATCAGGTTAACACCAGTTGTGTTTTTTCAATTATTTGATATAACAATGTACAGATATGGCTATTGTCAAAAGGCTTAACGGTGATGAATTTCCTGGATACTGATTGTAAAAACCTAGAGTTGCCCCATCTTGAGGGGGATAGCTGGTCATATGCAGAGGCCAAGGCGGCCATTATGAAGGAATTTGGAAGCCACACGCACATGTTGAAGTGTAAGTAAGAATTTATGGGCATTCAATTCCATAAAGATGAATCTTTATCAAGGTTCGCTAATCATTTCTACCAGGAATCACTAATCTTGGATGAAGCAAAAGTGCTGGATGATTTCAATGCCTGGATTGCACTACAAGCAGCCTGTTGGCTAAACCACAATTTGCAACAAACGATGCCTTCTGTGTTTGTGAAAGATATTACCACCTCTCAGATGGTGGACAATTTGAAAATATTTTGGAGCTATCTTTGATGCCCCAGATAGAAGTTTTTAAATTAAATCAGGTATGAAATTCAAATCCCACGAAGGGGAGCGAGGGCGCTAAGGAGATTAATGACTGAACCGTGCTGGGAAATAAGCCCAAAGACTTTAAACGGATCACTAAGAAGAGAAAGTCAGCTATCAGTGCAAAGGAAAAGGACATTTCACTGTGCACTGCAAGAAACCTAAAGATCAGATTAACGTCGTCTAATTGAAAGAGTCTGCACCCACAAAGGTTTCAGAAAAGGGCTCACAGCCTATATGGGTAACAGTCTAGGGCTACAAAAAAACCTATTCCTCCTGGTATTATGCACAATGAAAATGTCATCTGTATCGGTTCATGGATGAAGATATGCAAGATAAGCTGTATCAAGTAGTCAATTTTGATGTGAACGCAATAACAAGATCCAGGGTGAAGGGGATTGACCCTGAGACAATTAAGGAAGTTGCTCGGCCATATGCCTGACAACTTGCAGACAAGATGTGAGCTGCAGATAATCCAGAAAAAGAGGATCCAAAAAAGGATTAATTGTGCTTGGAGAATCCCAGATACCCTTTGTTAAGTTTAAGCCAGTACTTTATTGATTCCCCAATTTTAAACTATCCAAAAGTTGATTGAGGCTTTATAATATAAACTGATTCTTCATTGATAGCGATCAGCGCCATATTGAGACAAGTAGATGAACTTGGAATAAACACCTTGTGGCATATGTGAGACGGACACTCAGCTGCTGAGCGGAATTAAACCGTAACTGAGTGAATGCTTTGCAGTCATTTATGAATGTAAACAGTTTTAGGTGTATATTCATGGAACGCACTTCAAACTAGTGATAAACCACTCCTTATTGCTGCGTTGGCTGCACAATTTATGAGAACCAGAAGGATGACTGTCACAATGGGAATTAAAGTTACAGACTTACAATTATCTAGTCTACTGAGCTGGGGCTTATCTCATAATGTGGATGGCTTATCACAGTTTTTCAATGCTCCAAGTGGTATACCAGCAGGTGGATAAGCTATTCCAGAGAATGGTCGATGGAGATATCAGGAACTAGCCCTGAGAAATCTAAGGTGCACTTTGAAAAGCAATGAAAACAACAAGATCATGAATGGACAAGTTTTTAGAAATGATCAATGGGAAGTGATTACTATTCCCAAAGCCATCAGAATGAGTGTCTATCATTCAAGCCAAACTAAGGTTGTTGGGCTGAAACCTGAAAAAATGACCAAAATGTTCGCCAGTATTACTACTGAGAGTCCATAAACTACGATGTTGTGGACTATCTGGCTTGCTGCGTGGAGTGATAGTTGCACAAGCCGCATAAGAATATGACTGGATACTGACTGGTCTTCCCTAAATTTGCTTGGCATATGATGTCCATCAATGTGATGGGACCAGTGACGATGAGCATAGTGGGGGTCAAGTACATCATAATTGCAATTGACATCTGATAAGATGGGTCATGATGAAGGACCTGGCTAAAGTAGATGCTACCAGCACTGCAAAGTTCACCCTAGATCAAAAGTATACTGACTTGGATGCCCACAGGTCCTGCTGAGTGACAATAAATGAATTTCATGTCTCATGTGATCCCACATCTGAATGAGATAATGGGGATCAGGGAGTTGTGTCTGTACCCTACCAGCTGGAGACAAACAGACAGGTAGAACAAGTAAATGGAATGCTGGCTGTCACGTTGAGGAAGCTGGTTACAGGAAGAACTTCCATGTGGGGAATTTACCTGAGTTCAGTGATGTTTGCCTACAATATAAGTCATCATATGGCGACAGGAAAAACGCAGTTTGAGTTGCTATATGGAAGGAAGGCCGCATTGCCACAGATTTTATATTTGGTGGTGGAACCAACATCAGGGATGAGTGATGAGAAGTACCTGAACTGATTGACAGATATCCTGATTGAAATGCAATTGAAAGCATTTGATAAAACTTTGAAGAAAAGGATTCAAGAGAAAATGATAAATTATAAGAACTGACCAGCCTTAGCAAAATATCAAGTATGCAAAAGAGTTGCCTATTGCAATATGTATAGTTTTGTGAGAAGAAACAAGCTGAATGTATTGTGGTTGGGTCCGTTTGAGATTATCACCAAGATGGCGATGGATGCCTACTCCATCAAGATCCTCTTGGATGGAAGGATAGTAAATTGAGTCCATGCTAAATATTTAAAGCGATGGATCAATGAAAAAAATAATGAAAAAAGAGTCCTGAAGGACCACTGAACCATTAAGTTGGTTATGTACTAATGATTTGGTTAAGTCTGTTAAAGGACCGCTGAACTAAACTAGATGGTTAAGTAAAAAAATAAGACCTCTGAACCATAGAAAACTGGTAGGTCTAAGTATATTTCAGAACCAGTTTGAGGGAATAAATAAAAAATGGACCACTAAATTGAGTGAAGGTCATGTCACATAAAAAAAATAAAAAAATAAAAGAATAAAATATTGAGAAAAATTATTAAAAATGTATAAAAAAAGATATATTTTTATAACTTTTTATTTTTAATTAGTTATTCTCAACTTAAGAATGATTCCATCTATGTCACTTCTTGGGGAGGGAAAATGGATTACAGTAGGAGTAAAAACCCTTCAAAATATATGCGAGATCAGATGCTAGCGAGGACTAGACCTACTCAAAACCAAGTTCGTTGAGCAGATGCTGATTCCTGCAAGAAAACAACTAGGGGAAGAGAAATGAAAAATGTCTGATCATGTTAAAAGCAATACCCCAGATCAGGGAGGGAATTAACAGAACAAGAAGAGGCAGTCAGAAAATAACGCTGAGTAATCCCTATATGGCACCAGAGCCAGAAGATTGGTCTTGAGCGCTTGCCATCAGGATTTGTTAAGAACACTGGACATATAGGCTGCATCAAGCAAGGGATACTAGGCGGGGGTTGCTGAATTATGCCTCCTATTAAAGCCATCAGTGGAAGATGTTGATGGGACATGCCAGAAATGAGATAGTCATACAAGGAGCAAATGGCATCCTGCAAATGACAACTATAAGTTTCTCAGAAGCTGAAGCTTAATGAGTGATGAAAGCCAATAGGTTGATTTCTTCATACTATCTTCAACGAACTTGGCCAGCAAAGCAAAGAGCATAATCTGTAACATCTCAATCTAGGATGTTTTTTGAGATTGGAGAAGTTCAGAGATATGGAAAAAGACTCAGTTACTTGGGCCCTTAATTCTGCATATGGGAGTTTGAAATGTTCGCTGTTTCTGATGGCTAATTTAGTGGCCAAAGCAGCTGGCTTGTATACTGACCAAGTCAGAAAAGGAACTCCAAAAGAAAGTCTAATTTGGTGAGATGTGAACAATTGAGAGCATATGGCATTTCTTTAGGACGTGTGAAGATGATGGTAGGAGAATCTGCAAATGGATCTGAATTCAGGAGTTTTTCATAATGTATCTTGGTAGTTGACAAAAGAGAAAGGATTGGTCATGAGTCGTTTGAGACAATTTATAGCCTGGTTTCATCAAGGTTAGTTATCATTTCTGGTAATTCCATGGAAGGACTGGCCATGGGTACTTTTCTGGGAGTATGAGCCCTGGAATAATAATAGAAGTGGTTCTGACACGCAGAACGACTCATCATCTGGAAGAGCCAAAGTCTTTATCAGACATGTTATTAAGCAGTTGTTGGTACTAAGACTCAGAATTTGGCATATGAGCTGGACAAGAGGGGGATGTCAGACCTAAATGATAGTCAACATCATGCACTATAAAATCAATTAAGCTAATTTTGGAGAAATTAATCTCAAAATTAATGGGATAAGCTCTCCAGAGAATAATTAAGAATGATATGAGCCAACAGGTTATTACAAGAAAATAATAAAGGTGAATTTTAATATACATTCTTAATTGCGCCACAGATTGGACATCAACGGCAAGAATTTCCTGCTGAGGATGAGGCTAAATTCAAGAAATGAGGGTGCTGGACCAAGAATCCTGAATATGACAGTGGGTCATATGCCCTGATGGGAAAACTGGATCCTAGGATTTTTATCTTCACAAGTATATCATCAGCCCAGCACAACAGAAGGTTGCGGGAACTGTGCTCTGAGTAGGCAGTAGCGAGGAGGAAGTGGAAGAGAGTCACAGGCCAAGAGTCATTTCAAGCAGCGTTGAGTATCAATTGACCATACTTCAAATGAAAAAATGAATTATTTGACTGAGCGCCCAAAGCAGTGTTCTCCTGTTTCAATTCTTTTCTCGCTGGAATTCTAGGCAAGAGGGGGATGTGTTGGGATTTTTGCCCATATTCTCAGCTGGCTAGAACACCAGGGGTCGCTAGGGGACAATTTCCCATAGCAAAGTGAATTGGATATCAGTTGACCCTGATTTAAGGGTATCAATGTTCAGGGGGATTTTATGTTATTTGCCTGTGTCAGATCTGTGGGAATTGATCTGAATGAATGCTTAAGATCTCGTCAGGCAGAGTTGCTGATGAAATAGAGGCATCTGACAGTTGATTGATGATTAACTATCAGGTGTACCAATTGGGATTGGTCAGGTTTCATCACTAACTGATTGGGAATAACAGGATCAAGTTGCAAGGCGAGTGATGCCATCTGCAACTAGCAAATTGATCAGTTGGTTTTTGACCTGCCTTAATGGGTAACAAACTATAATACCTAAGCTTGTTGCTTGCAAACATAGTTGGTTTGTGGGATCAAGAGGAAAACATTAAGGACACGTTTTCTGACTCTTTTCTTTTTTGGTCTTGATGATGTTCAATGAAGGAATCCTAGCCAGGATGGGGAAGACCATAACTGATGAGACTATGAAGGGTAAACTAATGACAACAGCTGCATTTTCATCAATGAGGTGCTAACCAAGGTTTGGGCGCCAAATTCCCACTATAAATTCCCCCAAATTATTCACTTAATAAATATAACTTCTACCAGTAAATAGTATAATACAAGATAACTTTTTACCTGAAGATATCCTTTACCAGAATACATTTTGAGTTCTATTCTTTCTCAGTAAAATTGTTGCTGTGTGCTTTAATTGAGTGACTCTTTAGGAATTAAAGGTAAGGATCTGAGTGTGAATTCAAAGAGAAGCTGAATTGAATCAGGGATTGCTGCCAACTGTGTGTCACCATAGAGAAACTGTAAACAAGAATCTGAGAGTGGATCAATTAAGGCGGTATTAGGGTATGAAACCCTATTAATGATATCTTAAGTATCCTAAGGGGAAATACTGGTCAAGCGTTGGACCCAACACTAGTACTTTATTCATTTATGGATAATAGTCTCCATATTATTATCAAATGATACACCTTACTATCAGACAACAAAAATAATTTCACAACATCAAAACTGTGCAGTTAATTAATTTAGGGTTATCAGCTGAGAATAATCAAGATTCTATAAATTTTAACAGCTGTCCTCAATTTATCCTAAGCAATAATGGAATGAATTTAGCTTCCTTTGTCATACCCTGATTGAACAAACTAATGGGGATCAAAGGGGTAGTCTAAGTGCCATATTAGCCATAAATGAATGGACTGTTAAAAAGTATGTGATACCTTAACTTATATGTTATGGAAGCTGGTTGCAGAAAAAACGTCTTTTTTACATCATATCTAAGGCAAGCGATTTTATTTTGTAACATCAGCTACTTTTCAGCAACAGTGAAAACGCCTTGACTATAGTCCATGGAAGGAAAGCAGTGTTACCACCGATTTTTTACTCATTTTTGGAACCAACATTGGGGATTAGTCTTAAACAGTAAGTAAATTAATCAGCCAAAACCATAATTAATTTACAATCCCAAGCTTTTGAAAAAACTTTCAGAAGAAGGATTCAGCCCAAGAAGTATGATGATAAAAAGAGACCTGCCATCAAATGACTCAAATTTAGAGAAAAACTTATCTTAATGTAATATCCATGGATTTTACCATACAAATTAACTGGATGCCTTATTGATAGAGAAATTAAAGATAATTTTAAAGATGGCAATAAATGACTATAAAAAATATCTCCACAGTCATATAGTTATCAGAGTTCAAGTAATTTCTTGAAATATTGGTACTATAAACTAATTTAAAGAAATAAATTAAAAATAAAAAATATATAATAAAAAGTATTATTAACTTGTTTTAATTTAAAACCTTACATTGAAACAAATCCACCTTTGACGTCATTTGGTTTTGAAAGTTGGATGACAACAGAAGAAAATATGCGGTTGAAATCAATCTATGACTGATTACCTTTAAGAGATAAACCAACCCAGACAAAGATCTTTTACTATGAGGCTAAGTTTGGGAATGAGCAACTATGGGGAGATAAATCAACAATTCTGAACTTGCTAAATGAAATAACCCAGACTAAGATGGAAAATAGCAGTAGAGAAAGAGGAAGTCAGCAAAAATTACGCATAATCTCTTTAAGGCACATGTGCTGGAAGTTGAGTTTTGAGTGCTTGCTGATAAGCTTTATCAAGAACACTGACATGTGGATCAGCATCATGCGTGGGACACATGCGGGTAATTGTCAAATAATGCCTCCAAACATGGCCATTAAAGGGAGATACAGATATAAAGCTTCAGATTTTTGAAGTCGGTTAATGATTGAACAGCATCTTGAAGGTAATGGCTACAATATTCCTGAATCCAGAAGGGATGATAATAAAAATTAGTAATGCAAAAAACAAGGTGTTTTAACTACAAATGACTTGGCCATTAAATCAAAGAATATTTTGACTGTGGTATCATGGTCTAATATACATAAAAGATAAATGGGGTTAATAGCCTCAACAAGGACTTTTTTAACTTTACTTTTTGATCTATATATGGGAGCTCAAAATGTTTTTGATTTCTGATAGTTCAGATAAAAGGACCACCAGCATATAGTATTGGCCTAACCAAAATAGCAACTCTGATAAAAAATTGAATTGGAAAGAAACACTGATTTAAACTGAAGGATACAAATTTAATAGGATTGAGAATAATTGTTGGATCTAATGAGAATGGAGCCAAAACCAGTAAGGAGTCAAAGTATAATTCCAAAATAAGAGAAAGTGGGAGAGCTGAATGAGAATAGCTAGAGACAGTATCCAACAATGTTCCTTTTAAGGGAATAAAAAACTGCTTACACAAATTATTATATGTACAATGTGTATTCTTGTTGCTTGTGGAATAAATCATAAGGGACATAAACTTAAAATACAATTTGGCAGTAAGACGCATTACTTGGATGAGGTTGGCATTCAGTTCAGTAAGGATATCCACATACCGTTGCAATTGGAGTTTAATGGAATATTTTGACATAGCTGTAAAGTCTGGTCAAGCTGTATAATTTTTATAAAAATCTTATATGACGACATTATCCAGCTCAGCCTTGAATAAGCTTTAATATATTTTAATAATTTTCTGCATTAATATCTTAGCTTATAATATAAGCTTTACAAAAATTGTTAAAATTACAATCCTGATTGGCAATAGTTTAAATTAATTTACTAATTGTAACTTACAGAGGGATGTAGATCTGATATCAGTTAAGATTATATTTTTACTTGGGGATCATTGCCACTAATGTTAGTAGGTAAATTTTTTGTTGAACGAATAGCCAATAAATGAATTCCTACTGTGAATTTTGAGCAGGGGCGCTGAGCAATTAAGGGCATTTTCTAAGACTAACAAAGTGCTTTTATGCTTTTTCTGATAGTAGTTGTAGGAGTAACTTAGGCAACGAAGCCTCTTGAAGATCAGTAATTGGATAGATTTCAGTAGATCTCCACTAGCTCATAAAGGGCGTTCTAAGGGGGCTGATCAAGGCAATCAAACCTGCTATGTTCAGAAGTCATCCCGTGGGCTAAAATTTGTGGAAAGGAACTATTTAGTCTTTCTTAGATCAGATGTATAAGTCGAGAATCAACTTCTTTATATAACCCCTAGCATTATTAATAAGAAAAAGGCTTTAGAAGATTGATAATCAATTGAATTGTAGTTCTATTTAGAGATAAAAAGAAAAGGTTTACCTGCCTAATTTTCAAGTAAACAGAAAGAGTATACCTGAGTAGGGTGGAACCACCTATAAAGAGGACTTGAGTTGATATCAGTCTCCATACAACCAGACATCTTCTTTAGCATTAGAAAATCTGAATCTGCGAAATAACTTTACTAAAAGTTAACACTCACGCAATTAAATTTAGGCCCTTTGAAGCTATAAATGGGGCTACAGATTTTTGTAAATCATTTTGATGGTTAACATGGTTAGTTGCAACTCAATCTTTATCAAGGCCAGCAGGATAATAATTACCATTATTATATTAATTGAGAGTTTTTTTGGGGTGTTTCTTCCATATACTGAGGAATAAACCCCTATAGTTGGGCATTATCAACATTACCTTCCCAAGTGAGACCTAGGGAATGACTTCAAATGCTTGACGTGGACTTAGCTATATGTGATTTGAGTGGTGTCATCCTTAATGGAAACCTCAAATCTCTTCTCATGACTAAAGTTGCAAGTCTCATATAGATGGCTTATAACTTCATCTTTTGCTTATGAACATTTTATAGTACATCACCTTCTGTATTAACTTGTTTATGGGCAATTTGGGTCTCTGGTCACTCTCTTTGGTACTGTCCTTAAGTGACATATTTAAGCATTTAATGACATCAATTAGTATTAGAAATCCTCATATAACTCTTCTGATTACCTATCAGGGTGTAGATTCCTACTGTCTGCATCCATCACTGGTGCTAACAAACTTGATAAGGCGTCTTCACTTATGTATAACAGATAAATGGAGACATGATAATAGTCCTGTGGTAGCATTAATGGTAAGCGAACAAGGATGTTGGCAACAATATGTCCCATTTAGATCAGTGTTTAATTGAAATCCTCTGTAAGATTGAAACAAGGATTCTATTGATTTTTCCACGCTTCCTTTGGTAGACAGTGTATATGACGTGTTCAACTGCTGTTTGAATCCTAATAATTCCATCAGGTGTCTCACAACTTATTAAACAAATTTTAACCATTTTTATGAGTGTCTGAGGGCATTTTGTAGCTCATAATAACCTGTGATAAAGGAGTCTTACAGTAACTCTTACGGTAAGCGCCTTGACTAAGATTGCTTCTGCCACTTGGTGATGCAATCTATTGATATAATTATAGAACTATTTTCACGTGATGAATTCAGGAATGGTCCAACAACATTGCTGGGAATGATGTGAGTTGGCAAGTTGGAGATACAATCTAATACCAAAATTTCTCTAGGAGGCTTGTATTGGGACATTCAACACAATGACCTAGAGCCTGACTTATATTGTCTAACATGGCCTCCCAATACTATATTTCATTGAGATTCTGGTACATCTTTAGCTATCTGTGGCATACTAGGTAGTGTCCTTCCATTGATAGAAACATCTGTCTGCTTGGCTTCACACAAGGTAACCATTTTTCTGTATTTGTTTATCTAGCTGTTCATCCATGAACCTTGTTGCGATAAAACAGATATTAGGTTTATTTTTTTAATGCCCAATCTTCTTTTTTCATTCCTCCTTAGGTTTCTAATAGATTCTTGAATTCTTACCTATCATTATCTTGCAAATGGAAGATGGGTGACAGCGACAGACCATTTACATTTGGGTGCTTCTCTCATGAGTGGTGCAGGATCTCAAAGGTGTAGGCTAGTGACTGAGTGGTCCATATTGCTAGCCTTCTATCTAAATACTTTAAGTTTGTTAACCATCTTAGAAAGGCGTAATCTGTATTAATCTAAAGTGTACACTTTAAACATAAGGTCAGAAGTGACATACTGCTCTGATCACCGCTAGGCACTCGCGCTCTGTAACTGTATAATTGCACTCTGCTCTGACAAATTTCTTTAAATAAAACTTGATCTGTTGGTATAAAATTATATGTATAACTATGCTATAATGGCGCTAATACCCACGTCTCAGTCATATTTATATTGTGGAAGGTCTTTGCAAAATCTGGGTGTAGCAGGATTAGGGCTTCCATTAGCTTTCGCTTTAGCTAGTTGAAGATTTCTTCTTACTATTGTTCCAGCTGAATAGTACTTCTTTTTTAAGTAGGTGCATGAGCAGCTTGGTAATATCTGCAAATTTGGCATGAATTAGTGTAGTAACACACCATTCCCCAGAACAATTTTACATCACTCATGCAATTGGGGGAACTCATTTTGGAGATGGCTACAACCTTCTCTTGCTGGGACTTAATCCTCTTTGATTCACTCTATGAACAAGAAATTTTAATAAGCACTTCAAAAATTAACTTTTCTTATCTTAAGATTTATAAGTTTTCTTTTTAACTGCGGAAAAACTCCTTCAGGTGCGCCATGTGATCCTTGATTGTCTTGTAAAACATTATGATATCATCCAAGTAAATAAGCGAACTTGATATTATTAGATCTCTGAAAAAATTCTTCACCACTCCTTGGAATATGCCCGTAGCATTGCACAAGCCCTGTGACATAGCATTAAATAGACAGGCTTTGATGATAACAAATACACACTTTTCATGGTCTTCTAGCGACAGTTCCATTTGATGATACCAACTTACAAAGTCTATGGACGAGAAGTAGTGTGATACTCCAAGCCATCCATAACGCCCTCAATGCGCAGTAAGAGACAAGAATCTTTCTTTGTCAGAACATTTATCTTCATAAGTCCATGACTATATTGTGAGTTCCATCCTTCTTTCTGACTAGCAGAAGAGTGACACCCGGGGACTCTTTTAAGGGCATACCAAGCCCACATCCATAAGTTTTTATATCTTCTTTGAAATGACAATTCTTCACTCTTGGATCAATGGTATGGCTTTTTAATGGAAGGGAATGGAGCTCTAAGTGCCAATCCTGTAAACTCCTCCCTTGCACAAGCCATAATAGTTAGGTATGCTGCTGAAGAAATTGAGTATTGGTCCAAGAGTTTGATAAGTTCATGTTCTTCCTGTGTAATAGGCCATTGCAACTTTTTTTGCTGGTGATGGCGTCAACTGATTAATCACCAGCGTAGCAGTAAATCTTTGCTTTAGCAATGGTGTACCCTATCTAATACTAATAGTGTGCTTGATAGAGATTCTAAGGATGACTTTAACTTCTCTTTTGTAGATAGAATTGGAGAATTTATGTATTACTCTGAATTCATGTTTTATGACTCCTTCAGTGCAGTAAATATCAAATATCATATGTTCAGTATATATGCTGATGTTGACCAACATGACCTTCTGTTCTTTTGAAATAGGTCCATCTCTTTGCTGGCGTACAGGGGTAAACTAGACTCTGCTTCTACAGTCTGCGGCAGCTGCTTTGTTCCCTTTGCTTCATGGTGTAGCTGACTAGTTAATTGAATGCTCTGTTTTTGCTAGGCATACTTGATTCTTACAATCCTTTTTCTATTCATTCCGGAATACAAGTGTCATCTGATAATCAAGAAGATTGACTGAACTCTGGTGAAATATTTTTTTCAAAAGTTACTAGGAACTGCCTTCCTATAGGGAATCATGATTGTTGTTATCAAGCACCACAGCTTAAGCTTACAAGAAAATGCGGTCAAATTTCTTGGGCAATATATAATAGTACCTAGTGCTTTAGTTGACTCAGACCTGGTAGTTTATAACTTGTCTTGGCAATTGATGTCTGAGGCACTCCTTATACTCTTCATGAGCTTAAAAGATTGATGTTAACTGTCGCACAGTTGTCCAGTACTGCTAAGACTTTGCATTGTAAGTGATGACTTTTACTTTTATAAAATCTTGCTATTAGTCATTTCCGTGGTAAGAATGATACAAGATGTTTAGCTAAATCCTCTTAACTCCTCAGAGAGGCAGAAATCCTTGAAAGCCTTAGGCATCTTGCAATATCCACTTGTAAACTTTTTAAACGTAGTATCCACAAGATTCTTACCATCAATAATTCTGTAAATGATATTAGTAAGCTTAATAGTTTAGGCCAAGTAAGACTTCTCGGTAAGTTCATACTTCTCTTGGTTAGGTCTGGGCAGGTGGAAAAACACTTCGATTGGAGCTTCAATTACATAGTATTCTAATGCAACCTGTGCACAAAGCTCCTCATTATTAATTCTGTTGTTGTGGTTTACAGTTATATAGATTGATCCTGCGACCTCTTTTTTTAGTTTCAACTTTATTTTGTTCTTTTTTTCTCATATTAGTTTCTCCAGAAGTATCCTTCTTGCTGGCGGTTGTTGTATCTACCTTGGCAATCTTTGGGTACCTCAATTCTACTCGGTGAGAGTCTTATCCTAAGGTTTATAATCATGTTTTTGAGCAATCTAGTGGCTTTTCTATTGGATAAGCAATGCTTAAGATTTTAATAATATGGTGTCTTGACTACATTTTGTAAGCAGTTTTGTCGTCAATAAAAGCATCCTTAATGACTTTAAGAGATTCAGCAGGTTTCACATCCAGAGTCATGTTCATCAAGAGTTGCAAGTGTAATTTAAGTAAACTAAAAATACAGTTTTCATGTGAACAGGTTTAATGCTTCAGTAAATCAAAGCTGTTGTGTCCTGAGATTAAACTGGTTTGCATAGCCTACAACTTGATTCAGACTTCACCATTATAATTATGAGGAATTCTTAATTCATATTTTGAACACCCTTTGTACCTCTGAACTCAGCAATAAGAGTCTCTTCAACTTCAGCTCTAGTTTCATATTTTCCACTAATTGTCATTTAGCTTATAAGCTAAATGACAATTAGTCAAATTAGCATCAGCAGGCTTCCTAGCGTATATTTCTTTAATAGTGCAGCGCCTTTTAGATCTTCTTAGTGGAATAATCCATTACTTAGGAAAATGCTCTTTGGCAGGATGGTTGATAGCCCGTTAAGTTTAAACAATTATCAGAAGTTTCAGAGGTTCCTTAGTAAGATATTACATTGATGTAGATTAATTTTAGCTAAAATGTTGTTTTCTAAATAAATTAGTAACATTACTATAGCGCTAGGAGAGTAATAGATGGATTCAGTAATATAAGGAATGTTTAGCATAAAAGGTCAGGGTTTGGTACCATAGACATTTTGCATGATAAAGTGAAATGATGAACAGCTGAAGCTGTTTATAGGGTAAGATAGATTTGATTTAAGGTGAGATGAGGCTGAAATAAAGCCTGTTCCTAATGATTAGGAGTGAGATCATCCAATTTACCCCAACTTTGTTTAGTTATGTATTAAGCGTTATTAACTTTTTTAAGCTGTAAAATTTAAAATTAATTAGTATTTTGAGCCTTAAGCCCAAAAAAGTACCAATCAATAAAATAGTAAATATAGGGAAGGACTATAAGATTTTATTGGATTAATTAAAAGACTAAAGGTTGAGAATTCACAGCTTATGGCAGATCTCAACACAAAGTGTTATGAGAACAAAATATAGATTTAGAGCTTACTGTGCCTTTTAGGTCATATGTCATTGACATACTAAGCTTTATGTTTTTCACTATCTCCATCAATAATGTTTTTGTACAGCTTAAAAAATCCATCTTTGGTTTCTCACCAGGAGTAATTGTGTTTTAAATTACAGACAAAATTGGGATCTTATTAAGTCTCAATCTGATACATAGGCTGTATCACCCTTGCTGGTGTGCTGTTACTAGTATTGTACCCTCCCAAAGTAGATAAAGGTCTTAGAGGTGGTAGACGTCACACTTATATGTTGTCCACATTTTACTAAGTGATTTGTCTGAATATCATGCTTAAAATCTTGGCAAAGAATGAGTTTAGGCTTTTTATGAGTTTGTTGTTCTCACTCTCCAAGGACTCTAACCTATTTTCACTTGAAACATATCCAGTTCCCCAGTTCTTAGAGCTTATGAGAATCAGACTCTTCTAAGCTCAATGATTAAGGTGACTGTATGCATCTTCAATTTTTTGAAAAATAAATACATACTTTTGAGGGTCAAATCTTTGGGAATTATATATCACTGGCACACTTCTATGGTATCATCACATAAATTTCTGCAATCGCTTAGTGGTGCCCTCTATAATGAAGCATCAGCTATTTCAAAGTGGTCCGCTCACTCAGGGTGCTTATGTTTTGGGTTGAGAAAATAACGTTAAATGATTTTTTTGTTCACAGGGTGAACCAACAAGCAAATTAAAGGGTCTATTTTTTGCATACATAAAAAGTTTTCTCATCGTTGAGTAATTGACTGGACTTAATCATCAGATATTTGATAGGGACATAATAAGGTTAGATGTTTAAAAACTTATTATGGATCATATCAGATATCAGCAATTATGTACCAGGTATATTCTAAGCTTATGAAAAGCTTAGAATCCGCGGCTTAGTGATTTCACTTAATTATATTTGACTATGATGACATGGGCTCAAGGGCTTTGCTGGTTAGGTCAGACTTAGATTAAGTTTTGACTTAATGACTCAGGCACGTGGGCTTTGTTGGTCTATGTCAAAATTAGTTTTTAATGTCAGTCAAGCTTTTGATCAAATTAAATACTAATTAGTGATACGAATCGCCTTGGTACGTGCTGCCAATTGCACATGAAAATGAATTGGTTCAGCTATTTTGAAGATGCGTATGAAACGCCATCTCAAGAATTATGATGGTGTTTACACTGACCCTGAGGCTGAGCATGATGCCCTGAGTCGAAGTATACATAGACGTTCTTACAAACTTTTTATGGGGCCAAGTGCCAC